>JAMPIV010017748.1:0-177351 GCA_024509875.1 Oreohelix idahoensis | reverse complement strand
AAAAGAATAAGCACACTGTTGCATTTACATCGTTCGTCAAAGATGATAATGAATGGCACTATCCTTTAGAACTAAAAAGTTAATGTCCCAGAAGAAATTAACTACGGGCGAAATTCTAAAAACCCCACTAATAAGTAAAAAACGATAATAAAACTACTACATACCAATTATCGCTGTTGTTCCCCGCAATGGAGACGATAAATACGCAGTCATACGGCTGACGATTATTTCTTACGATAGAGAACTTGGCCCCTGTCTAACTGGCTATTTATACACACCGGGGCCACCCCCACGTGTTCATTAATCTACGCACTCGGGCCAATGGAAACGCTTAGAAAAATAAACATAACTATGAGCTACGCCAATCAGATTTGAAAACAACGCGACCGCGTGTCCAAAAATGACACCACGTCCACGTGCGTTTCTGACGCGTCATACAGGCGTGCCCGAGAAATAGCGATTTCCGTAAACAACGGAAAATCAGAAGAAAGAAAAACTGGTCGAGTGTATAATAAACCTACCATCATAAAACGACCCCGTTTAATTATCTACTCAAAAATACCAAACACGATATATATACAAATGAGAAGAAAAAAATGATGAAAATTCAAAATAGAACCACAGAATCGGGCCGGTTGAAGGACAGAATTACAGTGCAGCATCACAATGTGGTTATATGAGAGCGATGAGAGAAGTAGTAGATGTGGTTATATGAGAGTGATGAGAGAAGCTAGAGAGAGAGAGAGACCGCTAACTTTATGAGAGAAGTAGTAGATGTGGTTATATGAGAGCGATGAGAGAAGTAGTAGATGTGGTTGTATGAGAGCGATGAGAAAAGCTAGAGAGAGACCTCTAACGTTATGAGAGAAGTAGTAGATGTGGTTACATGAGAGCGATGATAGAAGTAGTAGATGTGGTTACATGAGAGCGATGAGAGAAGCTAGAGAGAGAGAGAGAGAGAGAGAGAGAGAGAGAGAGAACGAGACCTCTAACTTTATGAGAGAAGTAGTAGATGTGGTTACATGAGAGCGATGATATAAGTAGTAGATGTGGTTACATGAGAGCGATGAGAGAAGCTAGAGAGAGAGAGACCTCTAACTTTATCAGAGAAGTAGTAGATGTGGTTACGTGAGAGCAATGAGAGAAGCTAGAGAGAGAGACACAGTCAAAAGAGAATTAGAAGTAACAAAATCCGAAAGTTAGACATCTATTATAACAACGAGAGTAACAATAGTGGGGAAATAGAAGACAGAGAAACTGGTTTGGTTTGATTCTGGTTTTAAGGACCATCTTCACTGAACACGAACAACTTCATCAGTGCTCTGATCCCCTCCCTTAGATCACACAAGGAGGATCTCAGCACAGTGCACGAACTCCGTAGCACCGGTGAGGATCTCAAAGTGTGTATACATGAATCACACACTCTATAAATATCTTTGTGGAGGGTAGGTTTCCTAATTTTTAAATTTCACCAGGGCAGCGGCAGTATGGCCTACTCTTTACGACCTCCAACTGCCGAGGGATTTTTAACGTGCGTAACATGCACATGGCACATCCTATTTTTTCGCCCTTATCCGATCTCACTACCTAGGGAGGCCAGGGGGGAGTATGACATCCTTAGGACAGAGAATTAGAAGTAAGCAATTCGGAAAGTCAGACACCTGTTGTAATAAAAATAATAAAAGTAGATGAACCGAACATAGGGAATCAGACTAACAGAAATGTGGGAAGTCAGACATCTAATATAACAAGAATAATAAACGTAGAGAAACAGATGAAACAGAATTAGAAGTAATATTCTATAATAATGAGAACAAAGATAGAAGAGAAAAAGAAGAAACAGAATTAGAAGAAAAAGAACTAGAAATGACACAAGGAAAGTCATATATCTACTTTAACAATAATAGTAATACAAGTAAGGATATAGAAGAAAGAGAATTAGAAGAAATATAATTGGAAATATCGTATGGGAAGTCATCTCCGGTTACAATTACGGCAATTATAGTATATGAATGGAAGAAAGAGAATTGGAAGAACGAGAATTAGAAGAAAGAGAACAAGAAGAAAGAAAATTTGAAGAAAGAGAATTAGAAGAAAGAGAATTAGACATTAATCGATGTGTGAAGCGATGCATATACTACAACAACCAGAACAATGACAGAAAAGCAGAAGAAATGAAAACAGACACACGATAGAAAACATTCTAAGTCAAATGTGAAGCGCGGTTGTCGACCACGTACCTCTCTAGCGCCAGTGTTGTCCGATATTCCCTCTTCTTTGTTTTCCCGGACCGGTAATAAACACAGAGAAACACAGTGGGCGGATGGTAAACAAACAGATAAACAGACGGCACACAGACAGGTACAGAGAGACGAACCAGCCAAGTTCCCGCGGGGGAGTCAAGCCGCGGCAGATTTACAGGGAGTCTAAATTGGTCAGCGCTCATCTGCTTGTTTAATGCTGGCACCAGATTACGGTACTGCAGCTTGACAGGGCAGCTCCGAGCAATCGGATCCCTTTTTCCTGGAGTACTGGCCTGACTCGATTTATGGGAATATAATTGCAGCCTCCACAACTACTGCCCGCAGGAAGGAACGAAATGAAAAACCGCTGGACGAAAAAACGAGTGTTATATAGACAAAGGATGCTAGACAATGGAAATATCAAGGGAGATAGAAACATGAGGCGACAAATGTTTACACACTCAACAAATAAATGATACCTCATAATAGTTGCCTACACCAACAACGTGGAATAATAAATGTTCGATCATAACAGTTTCCCTTCTAAAAAAATATTCATTTATTCATCACCTTTGAACTCCCCAAGGAGTATAGGCGTTTAACAAACGTTTGCCAAGTCTTCCTGTCCTGTGCCATCAGCTGAAGGTCGTTCCATGTCCTCTTCACCCCTTCATGTCTGTCAACAAATAAGTTGAGGTGGGGTTTTTTTAAGAAAAAAGGAGCTTTCGTTGCATTAAGAAATATATGGAGATCAAAACAGACCAGATCCAACATAAAAATCAGAATTATCATTTCAAATTTCGGATCAGTTCTATTGTATGGCTCTGAAGAATGGAGAACAACTCAAACAACAACAAAAAGCTACCACCCTAACTCTCGAAGCTGGACCGAGTGTAGTGAAGTCTCTAACACTTCACTCTCATACAACAGTAAATACTATGGGACTACCTTGACCTTTTTTATAAGTGACAAAATAAATATTTGTTGAGCAAGGCCTGAGAATCCTTAGGAAACAAATACGTTACGCTTACAAAATGATAGAACAGATGGATCATCAATGGAGACCATCACACAGTCGACAGAAGTTGACACACGAAATACATAAACATAAGGCGGCAAAGAAATGGCTTACGTGTGTCGGGCAGGTAGCCAAGGGAGATAAACAGCAAACGGAAGTCACAAGCATGCTAACTACCAAAATAATGAAGAGATAATTAACGAAAACAGGATCCACACAAATAAAAGCCGGTTTTCGAACGGCTAGAGCCCCTTTATCATATAAGAGTTACGCGAACTATGTCAGAATCGAAAACGAGGCTGAAAGACGTAGACGCCATTTTCGGCTGGAAAATACCAGGGCTAGTAGCGAGAATAAGCATCGAGTAAGATTTTTTTTTTTTTAATTAATGAAGATAAATATCCCGTTCAACTTCTGATGGGTTATAATTAGGATATATATTGTTTTCAATTCCAAATAATATGAACAACTGCCGATATGAGAAAGTGGCATCACATTTGTCAAATCATTGTAAATAGGGACAATCACAATTATGCTTATACGTTAAATAAATAAATAAACAAAACAAAACAAAAAAAAAAATACAGAAGAAACTCTGAACAAGAATAATATTAAAATGGAGGGGTGTAAAGGCCTGGTGGTTCCAGTTATATAACGGACTTTAACAGATATTTAATTGACTTTCGCCAATTAAAAGTCATATGCATTGTAAGAACAGCATCAGACCTTCACATTCCCAGCCACTATATATTAACATTTGTTCGTGTTAAATATTGTTTGACTATATTATGCAGTTCCCTAGGTCTGTCTATTCTTAACACCTCTTCTATATTTATACGATTATATTTATATATATTTATAAATATATTATAAATATAATATATAATTATAAATATATAAATATATATATATATATATATATATATTATATATATATATATATATATATATATATATATATATATATATATATATATATATATATATATAATTTTAATATATAAAATTAGCCTATATATATTATATATACTGTTCAAAAAAAAGAAACGCAACTTTTTTGGTGTTACTTTTATAAAAGATATTCGCTGATTGAACATCAGTCAACCTATCGACTGTGTCCACCTGGTCATTAACTTCTCGTAGTTACCTGATTTGTACTCACCTCATTATTCGTGAGGTCATGAAAGAGGTCAAGGTCAAAACAACATTTTTGACAATAACTCGTGACAGGTTCATGAGAATCCCGTGAAACTTACTGAACACAAAACTCTCTGACCATATTATTGAATGCCTATAAAAGATTGACGCTCCTCGAATAAATTCAGTTGAAAATTCAATGCGCAAGTATGGCTCATCTCACTACAGAACAACGACTCATCATCATTGGACGTTTACAGACTGGACAGTCACAAAGTGTAGTGGCCAGACAATTTAATGTAGTTAGAAGCACCATTAGTCGCCTTTGGAGGCGATTTAAAGAAACTGGCTCAGTGGCAGACCGGCCCCGCAGTGGAAGACCCAGAGTCACAACTTCTGCCGAAGACCACTTCATACGGCTGCGTCACCTCAGGAATCGACTTGCATCTGCGTCCTCCACAGTCCAGTCAATGTCAGCAGCTCGTCGAATTTCAGATCAAACGGTCAGGAACCGGCTGCACGACTCTGGTCTTTGGGCTAGAAGACCCTACAGAGGTCCTGTTCTTACGGACCGGCATCGCCAGAACCGACTGCAGTGGGCGAACCAGCATCGTCAATGGACCGTTGGGAATGACTGGAGACGGGTTTGGTTTAGTGATGAATCTTTTTTGTGCTCCAGCGACACGATAGACGGAGAAGAGTTTACCGCAGAGTCCATGAGCGCTACGCCCAGAACAGCGTTGATGAGGCTCCTCCACATGGTGGTGGAGGTGTACTGATGTGGGGGGCGATCAACTTCATGGGAAGAAGTGACCTGGTGCAAACTGAAGGACGCCTGAATGCCCAACGATACGTCGCTGAAATTCTTCGTCCTCACGTCCTTCCACTTTTGGCTGCACGAGGGTCGATTTATCAGCAGGATAACGCTCGACCTCATGTGTCACAACTCACCACCCAGTTCCTCGCTGACAACAATGTCCAGACCATTCCGTGGCCAGCCATGTCATTAGACATGAACCCCATAGAACACTTATGGGATGAACTCGACAGACGACTCCGCCAGCGAGACGTGGCTCCAGCCAATCTCCGACAGTTGTCTCTTGCACTGCGGGAAGAGTGGGCAGCCATCCCACAACAACAGATCCAACGGCTAATCGGATCCATGTCAAGGAGATGTCGTTCTCTGATAGAAGCCAGATGAGGCCATACACTTTACTGAAACGGAGGCCTCAGTCGCAAAGAATAAAAGTCCAAACCAAATTTAATGAACATCATTTCATTGTTAAAGTCTGAGAGTTTCTTCATGCCAAGATTGAAACATTAATTCTGTAAAATAAAATTTTGGTACAAGTTTGAAATTTGGTGTCCATTACCACTGCAATAATGTTGCGTTTCTTTTTTTGAACAGTATATATATATATATGGAGCCGCGGTAGCATAGTGGTTAGTGCACTGGCTTCCTAGCTCAGTGGTCTATGGTTCGATCCCCAGATGGGGTGGGATATTTTAGGCCACAAACGGCTCCTGGGAAGGTTAAGGCGGCCGGCGTGATGCTGACCACATCATCCCTAGTGTGCCGACGGTCAAGAAAATATGGGCCTAACACCATATTCCCAATATGCCTCAATGGGCGTGTAACGGGATCCATATATATATATATATATATATATATATATATATATATATATATATATATATATATATATATATATATATATATATATATATATATATATATATATATATATAATATATATAATAAAACTATAATTTTTATTTTATAAGGTAGTATGTTTTGCTAAGTGTTGCAATTCTAACGGAATATTTGTTGCTAAATAGTGGAATTCTAACGGAATATAAAATTCAATGGAGTATGTGTTAAAAATTCACGCTACTGATTCTATTCAATAAACCGGTAAAAAAACTAGTTTTCTTCTTTTCGTTTTGTTAGTTGACATACAAAGAATAGTACAAATATGTGCTACTGTATTTGCATCTAATTTTATTTCAAATTATTAGTTAACCTAAACGAAAATGCATATTGGGTCTGAAACTCGCGATTGGGTCCATTTTCCTGCAATACGGGTACAGCCGAAAATGGCGGCCAAATTTTAGTTCGCGTAACTCTTATATGATAAAGGGGCACTACGAACGGCCAAATAACACAAACACACAAACACCATAGTGGAACGGAACAAAAACAGAACAGAACAAAGGAGTAGACACAGAAAACAAGCACCATTACCGAACCACAGCAGGCAGACCACGCAAAAAGGCCATGCCGACATTACAGCCCGAGATTTGATACCAGACCGCAAATTAAATTTATATCTAGGAGTATCCATTTATAGAGTTTCAATAGAGCGTCCTATGATTAAAGACTCGTCAGAGGAGGGGTACAAATTCAAAGCTCACATAATGCGTACGCTAAGCTTTCGGGGGGGAGGGGGGGGGGGGGAACGCTAAAAAAATACGTAATTTAACTGGAGAAAGAGAGACTGACAGACAGACACACAGATAAACAGAGGGATTGTATTATCATTAATTTTTTTTCCCCTTAACCAGTGGCACTTGGGCTTTCAGCCCTTCGGCCCAATGACATGTCATTGCGAGGCTGGGGAGCCTGAGGACTTTCCTTCCAACCCGGTCAGGAGCTTCGCTCCTTCCCATCCACAGAGGGTTTATCTCAGGAGCCGTTCAGGTTATTCATTCAAAATCCCGGTCGTTGACACTCCTTCAAATGCTGACGCCCAGGCATGAACCTTGAAAGCCTGGTGGCCAGCGCAACGTTGTAACCATTACACCAGCGCGGCTCCCTATTATCATTAATAAACAAAACGTCGTTTCGGCAGGGGCGTATTTCATGTATCTCGCACCATGGGCGGATCCTACCTTTGGCACACCCCTCCTTTAAACAAACACTCTTACAGCATATTTTAAACAGTCACTACTATCAATCATAGAGCGTCCGACTGACAGAGTGGTTAGATCGCTGGTCTCTCGCGGCAAAAGTGCCGGGGTTCGAATCACGGGGACCGACCCAGCTGTAAATGGGTACTTAACTCTGCTCTTTGGGTTAGGGAAGGAAAAGTCAGCGAGTAAGGGAAATGGTCACTCCACCTCTCGATGCTAGACGTAGATTGATGAAATCTCTATCAAATCTCTTCCCTACGGCAATGTCTGCTATGGGACTATCTTTACTCTTATAATACTGTCTGACGTCACCACTTACTTTCCTGGTTGTCACCCGGGGAGGATTACCCTCTGGCACCCCCTCCCTCCCTCAATTCAGTACGCCACTGCGTTACAGAGACGAATTTAGATCACGGTTAAAAAAAAAAAAATAAGTTTTCAAATGTTTCCAAATGTCAAACACTGGAGTAAATATCAATGCCGTTTATCACATTATCAATAGGAAATTACACAAGACGCCATACCTTTGATGACTACATGTCATAACGGTAAACCACAAATAGCAGATGAGATAGATCGAATGAGTAAGTGCATGGAAAACAGGAGAAGGGACAGAGGGTTTCAATGGCGTAAGATTTTTTAGAAATGTCCACATGTGGGATTAATAGACAAAAAAAGTTTAATGAAAAGATAACAATATACATGCAATTTTTAAAGTATAAATATGGTGGAAATACAATCCGTACGTAGGTGCCTTAATAAAACTCTCTAGAGAAATGCGTGTTAGAAATAATGATATGTACATAGGTATGTTTTATAGACAGATATAACCAAATTAGAAGCCTGAAAAAAAAAAAAACGCCAATAAGAGACAGAAAAACCTGACGCTTCACGAAGGCATCTAAGTAGAGCAAGCACCCATTTATGAAAGCCTGTCACTTTTTTGGTTGTTGTCTTTGTTGTTCTCCATGTTTCGGAGTCATACAATAGGACTGACTTGACATTTGAGTTGAAGATTCTGATTTTGGTGTTGACCCTGATTGTTCCTAATCTCCACGTATTTCCCAATGCAATGAAAGCTCCTCTCGCCGTTTGTATTCTTATTTTGATGTCATTGTCAGTTCCACAACTTTATAGAGTACTGATAAGATATCATCATCATCATCATCAGTTGCCATCTCCACAACGAAGGTTGGCTGTAATGGATCTCCAACGTCTTCTGTCTCTTGTCTTGATGGTGCACTCTGATAGACTCTTTCCTGTCCATCTTTTGATGTTATCTTCCCACTTACAGCGCTGTCTTCCCCTTGCACGTTTGCCTTCAACTCTCCCTTCTGTTATGGTCTTCTGCAAGGTGTTATGCCTTTTTATGTGGCCAAAGTATTTTAGCTGCCGAACTTTGACCTCCCTCATTAGTTCTCTTTTCATACCTAGATTTTCTAGGACCTCCTTATTTGTTTTCATCTCTTTCCATGAGATACGCCCCATTCTTCTATATATTCACATTTCAAGAGCCTCAATTCTTTCTTCCAAATGCTTATTCATCGTCCATGTTTCTGCACCATACAGAAATGCAGAACACATACAACACTTTATGATTCTCAGTTTTCATTTGTGAGATAACTGTTTGGATGTCAGTATATGTTTCATGTTGTTGAATGTAGCTTTGGCCATTCCTATTCTCTTCTTGATTTCTGTTTCGCATCTGCCATCTTCTGTTATTATATGACCAAGATATACGTAGCTCTTGACTTGTTCCAGGATTTTCCCATTTACGCTTATCTTTAATGTGGGTTTATCGTCTGTTTTGCTAATTATCATAGTTTTTGTTTTCTCAATATTAATGTCGAGTCCATATTCATGACTTATCCTGTTCACTTGTTTCACTAGTTCTTGTAACTCCTGTTCACTTTCAGCTAACAAAACGGTATCATCTGCATATCTAAGGTTGTTTATTGACCTTCCACTGATGTTCAGTCCTGGTATTTCCTGTATCTGTTTGAAAATTTTTTCGGTGTATAAATTAAATAGGCAGGGGGACAGCACACAACCTTGTCTGACACCTCTTTTTTTTTATATAAGATATAAGTATATCCAAATCTTGAAGAGGTGTTTGTCCAAGGGCAGTCTCACTATCATGAATTATCTTTTTGTCTTTTCTATGTGTATTTTCAGACTCACATGATAAGACCTCTGAGAGAATTTTCATTTTGTCTTACATCTGGTTACGCTTATGGGACAGACGAGCTTATGGGACAGACGAGCTTATGGGACAGACGAACTTATGGGACAGACGAGCTTATGGGACAGACGAGCTTATGGGACAGACGAACTTATGGGACAGACGAGCTTATGGGACAGACGAGCTTATGGAACAGACGAGCTTATGCAGTCTGAAAAAATCTGAGTGCTTGCGTAGAACACAAAGACTGGCGATGTTTGTTTGTTTTGTTTTTTTAAATTTTGCCTATTTTTGGCGAGGCGCGTCCCATTCAACCTAGTCGGTTATATTAGGGCGCATGTCCAAATATAAAAGACCCTTAGATGGGTGGAACTGATGGCATGAACAGAAAGGATGGTGATGGGTGGAACTGATGGCATGAACAGAAAGGATGGTGATGGGTGGAACTGATGGCATGAACAGAAAGGATGGTGATGGGTGGAACTGATGGCATGAACAGAAGGGATGGTGATGGGTGGAACTGATGGCATGAACAGAAAGGATGGTTATGGGTGGAACTGATGGCATGAACAGAAAGGATGGTGATGGGTGGAACTGATGGCATGAACAGAAGGGATGGTGATGGGTGGAACTGATGGCATGAACAGAAAGGATGGTTATGGGTGGAACTGATGGCATGAACAGAAAGGATGGTGATGGGTGGAACTGATGGCATGAACAGAAGGGATGGTGATGGGTGGAACTGATGGCATGAACAGAAAGGATGGTTATGGGTGGAACTGATGGCATGAACAGAAAGGATGGTGATGGGTGGAACTGATGGCATGAACAGAAAGGATGGTGATGGGTGGAACTGATGGTATGAACAGAAAGACTCGTGATGGGTGGAACTGATGGCATGAACAGAAAGGATGGTGATGGGTGGAACTGATGGCAAGAACAAGACAAGTGCCCGAGAAACAAGACAAGTGGCCGAGAAACAAGACAAGTGGCCGAGAAACAAGACAAGTGCCCGAGAAACAAGACAAGTGGCCGAGAACCAAGCGAGAACCAAGACAAGTGGCCGAAAACAAGAAAAAACAAGACAAGTGCCCGAGAGAAACAAGACAAGTGGAGAAACAAGACAACAGAAAAAAAGACTGAGAAACAAGACAAGTGCCCGAGAAACAAGACAAGTGCCCGAGAAACAAGACAAGTGGCCGAGAAACAAGACAAGTGCCCGAGAAACAAGACAAGTGGCCGAGAAACAAGACAAGTGGCCGAGAAACAAGACAAGTGCCCGAGAAACAAGACAAATGCCCGAGAAACAAGACAAGTGCCCGAGAAACAAGACAAGTCGCCGAGAAACAAGACAAGTCGCCGAGAAAAAAGACAAGTGCCCGAGAAACAAGACAAGTGCCCGAGAAACAAGACAAGTGCCCGAGAAACAAGACAAGTGCCCGAGAAACAAAACAAGTGCCCAAGAAACAAGAAGTGAGAAGAAGACGCTGGCGATCGATAGGACTGAGAAAACCTGCTGATAGCATTACAAGACAGTCCTTGTTCTGGGTTCTTCAGTATGAGAGAGGTAGGTATAGATCCAAAAAGTTTAACAACGTATTAAAGCGCCATAATAGAGTAAACACAAGACAAGACAAGACTGCAAAACAACATGGTGAAGGAAGAAGGAAACGAATATGAATGGGATAAAGAAGACATGACAAGACCTTGGACTGAGGGCACAGAACAGGAAGACGGGGCATGAATTGGACTGAGGGCACAGAACAGGAAGACGGGGCATGAAATGGACTGACGGCACAGAACAGGAAGACGGGGCATGAATTGGACTGAGGGCATAGAACAGGAAGACGGGGCATGAATTGTTGAAGTCCAATGCTCCTCGTAGAGGAGAAAATCAATCAATTAATTAATTAATTAAGTAAATTAATCTAGGTAGAGAGTAAAGCAGAGTGAGAAATAGAGGTCAATATGTGAAATAACAAAAAGAACAGTGAGAAAATTAAAAACAGAAATGGCAGAATATACACGGAAAAAAGTGATGGAGAGTAAAAAGCCTACATGTCAAAAATAAAGAAAGCAATAAACTTGACTGGCAAAAAGAAAGAAATAAAACTTCTGAAACCGGCAGACAAAATGTCTGACTCACATTTGTAGCATGATAGATAGATGTTTATGCGCGTGCGTGCGTGCATGTGTGTATGTGCGTTTGTGTGAAATGCATCGAGATACAAAACTGGGATATTAAGATATGTTCTCTGGTCTTAATGAAAAAAATCGTTGACTAATTTGGAATGGAGAGATTGGCAGGGAATATTATACAAGAACAATAAAGCCATAACAACAGAGAAGAGAAAATGAAAGAGAAGAGAAGAGACGAGAAGAGAAGAGAGGAGAGGACAGCAGACGAGAAGAGAAGAGCCCATACGAGAAGAGAGGAGAAGAAAAGAGAAGAGACAGGAAATGAGAGCAGAAGAGAAGAGACGATAAGAGAAGAGGAGAGGAGAGAAGAGAAGAGAAGAGAGGAGAGTGGAAGAAAAGAGAGGAGAGTGGAAGAGAAGAGAAGAGAGGAGAGGAGATGATAAGAGAAGAGAGGAGAGGATAAGAGAAGAGAGGAGAGGATAAGAGAAGAGAGGAGAGGATAAGAGAAGAGAGCAGAGCAGAAGAGAAGAGACGAGAAGACAAGAGAAGAGGAGAGGAGAGAAGAGAAGAAAAGAGAAGATATGAGAAAAGAAGAGAGCGGAGGAGAGCAGAAGAGAAGAGACTAGAAGAGAAGATGAGAGAAGAGAGGCGAGGAGAGCAGAAGAGAAGAGACGATAAGGGAATAAAAGAAAAGAAAAGGCGAGAGCAGAGGAGAGGAAAGGAGTGAGTGAGCGAGCGAGCTAGCTAGCTAGCTAGTTAGTTAGTTAGTTAGTTAGTTAGTTAGTTAGTTAGTTAGTTAGTTAGTTAGTTAGTTAGTTAGTTAGTTAGTTAGTTAGTTAGTTAGTTAGTTAGTTGATCCTTTCAGAAAATTTAATAAAACCCCGGCCGAAGTCGGCGACTATAATTAATGACTGGACGCATGATGAAGGACACAAATGAGCAATAACTGGATGCACACGACAAGAGGGTTATCGACAAGTGTGACCTCAGACCAGTTGGTAACTTGACTAACTTATCCTACCAAAGCCCCCTGAGACGATTCCACAGAAATCCGATTCAATAAAGCGCTGTTACCCATGCTGTCTTCTACCACAGCTATATTAGTACGTATAGATTTCTACTTTACTTAAGACTATATACACTCTGATTAACTCATTCTATCCGTGTAACAAAGACATACTAAAACTACTAGTCCCTTAGGCATGTCGCATGAGGCGACTGATGTGAGGTTGCGTATAGGCTCAGCAAAGACTAATTGGCAAGAAGATGAAGATGGCTGTATACCGCACCACCTACTTTCTAGTCTTGACTTATGGATGCGAGTCATGGGCAACGACTACAATCCACAAAGGCCAGCACCAAACCTCAGAAATGAGGTATCTGAGGAAGGTAGTTGAAGTAACAAGAAGAGGCATGGTCCGCACAGAAACGATGCAGCAAAGCCTCAAAATACAGCCCATGAAGACTCAAGTAGAAGAGTCCTAATTACGACGGTTTAGCAATGCTTGCAGAATGGAAGAAGATCAACTACCAGGACAAATATGGGAAACCAAGAGCCATGGATCCAGACCTCCAGGACGACCCAGAGTTCGCTGCGAGGACAACATCAGACAATCTCTGAAGGACCGAGGACTAGATTGGAACCAGACAAGAAAGAAGACAGCCGATATGATAGTATGGCGCTCTCTCTGGCAAACCTCTGCACCCCATGACAGAAGAGGAACAACTAAGTAAGTAAGTAAGTAAGTAACTAAGTAAGTAAGTAAGTAACTAAGTAAGTAAGTAAGTAAGTAAGTAGTATAGAGCTAGAAACCACGTCATGTAAAACACATCCCTAGAGATACAACCATGGCAACAGCACATGAATACTTGGTGCTGGCTTCCGGCAAGTGCTGCAGTGGTCGTTTGTATGCTCCACAGGGAACGATAAGGAAAAGTGCAAGCACATTCATTCATTCATTCATTCATTCGACTTTCCGTTGCCTGTGGTACACAGGTCTTCAACAAATTCTAACCAAGCCTTTCTGGCCTGTACCATCTCTGGAAGATCTTTCCAGTTCTTTCTTAGCCCATTCATATCTGCCTCCAATTTCCTTCTCCAGGCGTGTAGGGGTTTTTTTTGGGGGGGTGGAATTTCCTCCTCCCTCTGTTGTCCATTACCCTGCGGGTTCCAGAACAAAAACCGTCTTGTACTGCTTTAAACTGGTTTCTAAAATGTGTGCCCTCCCCAACACCAGCGTCTTCTACTCACCTCTCTCACTGTTACACAGAGCAAATCCTAACATGCGGAAGTGAGTCGTGGACAATTAGTAAACAAGCAAAAACCCTAAAGACCACAGAGATATGGTCTTACAGAAGAATGTACAAAATACAATGGAGAGCTAAAAAGAGTCAAGAGGATTTCTAGAAAGAAGCCAATACATAAGGGAAGCTTACTGTTCATTACAGAAGGAAGCAATCCACATTTTTGGAGGGCAAGTTAAGAGGTTAGTTGGAATATATTGTGACAACAGGCAGAAAGTTGTGCAGAGACATGATCACCCATGCCAGCTGATATGGTACTCGACGAAGAACCAACATGTAATATCTGGGATAAAGGATAATATTTACCCCAGGGGATAAAGGATACCACTTACCCCAAGGGATAAAGGATACCATTTACCCCAGGTGGAATTACCTCAGGGGATAAAGGATACCATTTACCCCAGGGGATAAAGGATACCGTTTACCCCAGGTGGAATTACCTCAGGGGATAAAGGATACCATTTATCCCAGGGGATAAAGAATACCATTTACTTCAGGTGGTATTACCTCAGGGGATAAAGGATACCATTTACCCCAGGTGGTATTACCTTAGGGATAAAGGATACCATTTACCCCAGGGGATAGAGGATACCATTTATCTAAGAGGATAAAGGATACCATTTACCTCAGAGGATAAAGGATACTGTCGTAGATTTATGATAGGAGAATTAAGACTAGGGTTAGGTCCCTTCTCAATAGGTTGGAATGAGTGATAGATACAGTGAGAGCTGGTGGAAAAAAACAATAGAATTTCCCCACGTGAGATGATAGGATGTGATATAGAGGCTGTCTTTGAGAATCGAGATAATCTTCTCTCTCTCACCTATCTTCTACGACCGCTTTTAAAGGCGTCAGGCAGTCTAAACACAGATATATATATATATATATATATATATATATATATATATATATATATATATATATATATATATATATATATATATATATATATATATTTATATATCTCTATCTACTCACGGGCACGCACATACACGTGACGACAGGTAAACACACAGACGTGGGAAAACTATAACAATGATATACAGATAATTGGGATCGAGCTGACCAACGCACTGATTTTTTTGTTCAAGAGAGATATTTTAATTATCATATGCAAAATTTCTCACAACACCAAAAATTACATCAAGGAAAACATATACAAATAGTCATAAAATTTAAGAAAATGCTACAAGGATGATAGCCCGTTAGAATCTTACTCTAGGTTTAGCCCACAGCCCCGTTAAGAGAACAGATGATGGCCCAAAGAGTTATAGATACGTAGGGTTGAGGCTAAGAGTTTTTCTTCTTTTCTCGTAAATGTATGCACAGAGTTGAATAATCTGATTTAGCCTAAGAAGTAAAGAAACTCTAGCAAATAGTAACAAATTCTGCAGGTTAAACAAAAAAAAAGAATTAAGACAGTAAATGGGTGACAGTATACAACTGTAAAAATAACACTCTGATCTGCGTACACTCATTCATTCAGCCATGGCCATGGGTACACAGTTATACTCACAACTTTGCTCGATGCCTCTGGGAACATAATAATTCTAGGACCTTCACACAGACCCGAAAATGCAGTCCTTGACCAAGAAATCCCCAGTTCCAAAAGACGTACTAAACTCTCAGGGAACGATTCCTTGGGTGTTCTAATTTTTTTCGAATGTCTGATTAAGTCACATAAAAATATTGTCCAGGCACAAAAGTTAGCAGAGCACAATGTCATTTAGCTTTGGTTTCTAGAATTTAAGGAATGTCAGATCGGTGTCTACTTTCAGGAAGTTACTATATTTGGTCACCACAGTACTAGTCAAAACTCTGTCGGAATGTTTCTGATCTTTGCTTGCCACAACGGGCTGAATTGTACTGAAGAGTTATTCTGGAAGAATTAATTCTGGCGCGAAGGCCTCTTACTTCATTTAACTGTTACAGTTCAGGTAATGAAAGTGATTTGTTTCTTCCCAAATAATGTTCACGTACTAGAACGCTGGTAAAGTTGGGTACCACCGTTTCACTATATAAAAGAAAGAACACATATCAAATAATTTTACAATATGTACCCACTATAACTTACGTTATTAAATAGCAAGCCGACCGCTTGACTTATAATTTAAATTTTCCGGTGAAATAAGTTATAAAATCAATCATCATGAATTCAGGAATATCTGCGTATTCCGTCACTATTCACTGATGTCGCATCTAGCATTTATAAGTTTGATATAAAATATTCTCGACTGAGTATTTAGCAGTTAAATCAACTTCCTTATAGCTACTAGTTTAGTAAGCTAAAGATATAATTTATTATGTATTTCCACTGTAACTCGTCGACTTAGAGAATATAACAAACTATAAATTAAGCACTCTGTTCAAAAGAAACTAGTTAAAATGAAATGCGCGATTTAACGCTTTAACCACTTTCCAAAATACTAGATATCTATATGATATTTACCTCAAACACAGCACTATAGGATATCGCACACTTAAGAATTTTACGCTTATATTTATGGAAGTCTAGAAGTTCGACAGATTGTCGCAACAAACTAAGAAACTTCGCTTATACAGCTCTACTCTTCGCGAACCACCTGTCTACTGCGAATTATTGAGACAAGAATGAAAATAAAGTTTCAAACTAGGTTTAATATCTATGAAACGGACAAAGAATCCCACTGTTTCGAAACCACGAAACAGCGCCCGTCTCTCCCCTTCTCTAACACCCTACGTCAGCTTCCCTCATGTCGTAACAGCCATCAGTGCGATTACGCACCTGCGTTAACAAACTGACCGGGAAAAGCGCGTGTCAGTTGCAAATCTCAGACAACCGTCTGAAACTGCGACTATAAGGTGTAAATATTCGCTCCTGCTTAGCGTTAAGCCCGGAAAACCCGCGCGTGACAGGTGCAAATGTAGACAAAAAGTCTGCTCTATGTCCAGCGAAACGAATTTTTCGCACATTCACGTCTTACCTGCGCGACTGACATCTGATGCAATAAGGTTACTAGTCAGTATGAGAAAGAAAAACGATGACGGGAAAGAAATATATTTTTCGCAACGAGTGATGCGAAAAAATACAGGAAAAACAAGTACGGAAAGATAATAAAATAAAAGGATGCGGGTGAGAGAATAGGAAGAAGATGTAGGCAATTTAATGATCAAAACCCACGTGACAGGACGTCCCCCCTTAAGATATGGAAGCACTCCATGTCTACGTTATGGAATTAAATTTCCTATAACCGTAGCTTCGGGGTGTCTGTCTTCTTCCTTCTCATCTTCCCCCTCCATCTCTCTCCAATTCCTACTCAAGTCTACTCCCCAAAGTTTCCTTCCTCTGGAATGTCTCACATGAGCGCTTGAAAGAGCGTCGCCGCTTCTGACATTTTTGAAAGATTTCTTGTGATAGCGGTGGAATATCCCTGCCACTATCATCATCTTCGTCAGCTCTGGCGATCGTCAGGAGATGGTCGGAGGTTGGCACTGGTCTTTCCAAGTATCTCTTTAAGAGATTTAAATGGAAAACCTTCTCCTTTCCTTGAATAGAGATCTGGTAGTTAGCCTTAGAAATCTTTTTCAGGACGGTAAACGGCCCTTGCCATCCGATCTTCAGTTGGTTGTTCTCGGTAGGGAGTAACACCAAAACTTTCTCTCCTGCTTCCAGTTCTCTCTCTTTCGCGACTTTCCTGTATCGGTTAGCGTGCTTTGTGCGAGCTCGCTTAAAGTTAGTCGTTGCTAGGTCCCACCCTAGTTTCAACCTTTCCTTTAAAACCGATACATATTTACTGGCTGAGACAACTGTCTCATCAGCCTTCTCGTCTGTCAGAGACTGAAGTAAGGCTTCAAGCGGCCCCCGAGCCCATTTCCGGCCGGAGTATATGGCTTAGTGTGGATGTGTTGGGTCCTCAGGATCTTCACGATCTCATCCATCAACAGGTTTCGGTATGGGGATCCGTTATCCGTCAACACTTGTTGAGGGAATCCCAACCGAGTGAAAATCTGCACGAGGGCTTCTGCGACATGCTTGGCATCTGCGCATGTTAGCGGGATAGCTTCTGCCCATAAAGTGCATGTATCAACTAAGGTCAGGATAAACCTGTTCCTTCTTTTAGTCCTTTCTAAGGGTCCTAAAATGTCGATCACAACCCGTTCGAATGGTGTTCCCACTAATGGCATTTCACCCATGTGGACTGGGGGTGTCCGTTGCTTGGGTGGTACACGTTGGCACTGGGCACAGGATTTGACGTACCTGATAATATCAGTGTTTACTCCTGGCCACCAATAATGAGTGGTTATACGTTGGTTTGTGGCGTTCTGTCCCATATGTCCGCTGAAGGGAAGAGAGTGCCCCATTTCTAGGATTTGGCTTCTGTACTGTTTCGGTACTAGGAGCTGGTTGTAACCTTGATCAGGCTTGCCCGTTCTCCGATACAGTACGCCATCCTTAGAAAAAATGTCCCCGTGCTGATTGGGTTCCTTAGCCATGGGCAGTTTCCTAAAGCAGGGTGCCAAAGTAGGGTCCTTGTATTGCGCTTCTTTAAGTTCCCTGGGTAACAAGTTAGGCGCAGGCTCCCGTTCCTTCTTGGTTTGCCCTCTTGTAGTTACTGTTGCCACAATCGGCTCTTCCGGTTTCCCAATACACACGTATCTCCCGCCAAGTATGACTGGGTAGATGGGATCATCCATAACAGCCGCTTTGATCACGCCTCTGACAAAGTCAGAGTGTATCTCCACCAATGCGATGGGAAGCGCTGTAGGTGCATCACTCTTACGAACTCCACAAAGTTGGACGGTCTCTGCTGTCTCTTGACCGGGTTTGACCAGGTTTCTGGCGACAATGCAATCATAAGAAAGCCCCGTATCAAAAAAGCAAGAAGTTTGAGAACCGTTCAAAGTAACAGTACCTCGCGTTGAGGGTCTATCCCCAACAGGTTGGGAATCACTGTCAATAATTCCGCCTTGCGAGACTGTTAATAAGCATCCGATGCGTTTAGGCTCGGTATGCTCGGTCTGATCATATGTCCCGTGCTCAGGGGTTCTCCCTTTGCCACCTTGTCCTTTCTGGCTACGCTGCCATGTAGGGCGGTCGGGTTGATCAGACTGTTTGGGGTGGTTGGGGTACTTGTTCTTGTAGAACTTGGATTTTTCAGGAGGGGGTTTTTGAGGTCCAGTTTCTCTGTGGTTATTTTGGTTAGAAGCCTGAGAAGATTGCTCTAGGTTATGTTTTCGAAAATGCTCCTCTGTCGGTTTCCGCTTTGTGGCCGGTAGTTCAGCCAGCGCATTATGGTAACGCTCAGACTTCTTTAGGACGTTTTCGAGCTTTTCTGCACCCTGCTCAGCTAGAAATCTCCGGGTATCAGCAGACAATGTGTTCTTTATTTGTTCTGTTAAAACAAATTCCTCAAGACCTTCGTAGGTAGAGGGGAGCTGCGAGAGCTCTAGGCACTTTGTCAGATAACCCTTCAAACGAGACGAGAACTGCTGAAAAGTTTCAGAATTCTCTTTCCGGCTGTTGCGAAACAGTTGCAAAAATTTGCGAGCGTTCATTTCAAAGCGCTCCAGTAGCGCTTTCTTCAACAGATCATAGTTGTCTTGTTGGCTGCTTTCCAGTTTGGCGTAAACATCATACGCAGAACTTTTCAGCGCCTGAGAAAGCTTCATGTTCCAACGCGACCTCTCTAAACCGTACAGAGTTGCAATTTTCTCAAATTTTTCTAACCATGTGTCAATCTTCTCATTTGGACAAGGGAAAGACTCTAGCGGAAAGGACATAGCAGTGAGATGAGTAGATTGAGTACTAGCAGGATCAGTTAAGGAAGAATAAGGAGAAGACTCTCCATTACTGGAGGTAGAGGCAGCAACACGACTTTGGAATTCTAGAGTTTTAAGAGCCAGCTCGTGTTGTCTCTGTTTCTCTTTTTCCTCCAGCTGTCTCTCCTTCTCTCTTTCCTCATGCTGTCTCTCCTTCTCTCGTTCCTCATGCTGTCTCTCCTTCTCTCTTTCCTCTCTGTCCTCCCTCTCCTTCTCATGCTGTCTCTCCTTCTCTCTTTCTCTCTCCCTGCGGATTTCCATTTCCTCGTCCATCTTCTTCTGCTCTTTAGCTTCAGCTGCTTTCCTCTCCGCATCATATCTCTCAAGTTCGTCTCTGACAAATGCTTTCGCTTCCTCTCCTTCCAGTCCCTCCTCTCTCGCTTCGTCCCTGAGGAGTTGTCTAAGCTTTGCCCTCTCGGCCATATTATGTCAGTGACTGAGACTAGTGGAGAAAGAAATTAAGAAAAGGATACTCTGGTTCCTACCACTTACGAGAAAAAATTTTTCAAAAAATCAAAAGATGATATCCTTAACCCTGGGATACCGCCTCCAAAATAAAATCTAACTATCGCTGCTATTATCGGCAATAAAGCACTTAATGCAAAACACGACTACGCCAACTAAATGGTAGTTAAGATTACTTCTGAAAAATAAATTGCTACAGTGGAAAAGCAAAATAATTATTGCAAAAATTAAAGAGAAAAATAATCCCTTAATTATAAAATCCACTATAAGTTCGCCCCTGAAGTCAGATAGGGTAAGGGAGGCAATTAATCTCGACAAATAGTCCGAAACGCACTCCTTAGCTTTTGCTCAAACACCTACTTCTTCAGAACCCTTGTGAATGTTATACACTCACAAAACTTACCAGCGTTTAGTATTACAAAATCATTAATTAACATGTATTCCGACAAAATCAACCTGTAAACCAAATGTATATTGCTTCTTAATGCTGTGGAAAAAAAACTTATCAGTTTGTGTGGTCAGCACGCCCGTAAACAGATCGTTAGTCTAGGGGATACATTTTTTTTAAAAGATACAAAACTCACAAGACATCACACTCTTACTCTATATCAGAATAAAGAATCTTAAGTTCAAAATCCAGATAGACGAGTCCACATTTGTCGTACTCGTCTTCCTATTCTAAGTTCAAAAATCCGTCGGGCGAGACCACATTTGTCGTATCGCCTAGGATTTTGGGTTCAATTCCCGGTAACGAGCGACCATTTGTCGTAGATTTATGATAGGAGAATTAAGACTAGGGTTAGGTCCCTTCTGAATAGGTTGGAATGAGTGATAGATACAGTGAGAGCTGGTGGAAAAAACAATAGAATTTCCCCACGTGAGATGATAGGATGTGATATAGAGGCTGTCTTTGAGAATCGAGATAATCTTCTCTCTCTCACCTATCTTCTACGACCGCTTTTAAAGGCGTCAGGCAGTCTAAACACAGATATATATATATATATATATATATATATATATATATATATATATATATATATATATATATATATATATATATATTAATATATCTCTATCTACTCACGGGCACGCACGTACACATGACGACAGGTAAACACACAGACGTGGGAAAACTATAACAATGATATACAGATAATTGGGATCGAGCTGACCAACGCACTGATTTTTTTGTTCAAGAGAGATATTTTAATTATCATATCAAAATTTCTCACAACACCAAAAATTACATCAAGGAAAACATATACAAATAGTCATAAAATTTAAGAAAATGCTACAAGGATGATAGCCCGTTAGAATCTTACTCTAGGTTTAGCCCACAGCCCCGTTAAGAGAACAGATGATGGCCCAAAGAGTTATAGATACGTAGGGTTGAGGCTAAGAGTTTTTCTTCTTTTCTCGTAAATGTATGCACAGAGTTGAATAATCTGATTTAGCCTAAGAAGTAAAGAAACTCTAGCAAATAGTAACAAATTCTGCAGGTTAAACAAAAAAAAGAATTAAGACAGTAAATGGGTGACAGTATACAACTGTAAAAATAACACTCTGATCTGCGTACACTCATTCATTCAGCCATGGCCATGGGTACACAGTTATACTCACAACTTTGCTCGATGCCTCTGGGAACATAATAATTCTAGGACCTTCACACAGACCCGAAAATGCAGTCCTTGACCAAGAAATCCCCAGTTCCAAAAGACGTACTAAACTCTCAGGGAACGATTCCTTGGGTGTTCTAATTTTTTTCGAATGTCTGATTAAGTCACATAAAAATATTGTCCAGGCACAAAAGTTAGCAGAGCACAATGTCATTTAGCTTTGGTTTCTAGAATTTAAGGAATGTCAGATCGGTGTCTACTTTCAGGAAGTTACTATATTTGGTCACCACAGTACTAGTCAAAACTCTGTCGGAATGTTTCTGATCTTTGCTTGCCACAACGGGCTGAATTGTACTGAAGAGTTATTCTGGAAGAATTAATTCTGGCGCGAAGGCCTCTTACTTCATTTAACTGTTACAGTTCAGGTAATGAAAGTGATTTGTTTCTTCCCAAATAATGTTCACGTACTAGAACGCTGGTAAAGTTGGGTACCACCGTTTCACTATATAAAAGAAAGAACACATATCAAATAATTTTACAATATGTACCCACTATAACTTACGTTATTAAATAGCAAGCCGACCGCTTGACTTATAATTTAAATTTTCCGGTGAAATAAGTTATAAAATCAATCATCATGAATTCAGGAATATCTGCGTATTCCGTCACTATTCACTGATGTCGCATCTAGCATTTATAAGTTTGATATAAAATATTCTCGACTGAGTATTTAGCAGTTAAATTAACTTCCTTATAGCTACTAGTTTAGTAAGCTAAAGATATAATTTATTATGTATTTCCACTGTAACTCGTCGACTTAGAGAATATAACAAACTATAAATTAAGCACTCTGTTCAAAAGAAACTAGTTAAAATGAAATGCGCGATTTAACGCTTTAACCACTTTCCAAAATACTAGATATCTATATGATATTTACCTCAAACACAGCACTACAGGATAACGCACACTTAAGAATTTTACGCTTATATTTATGGAAGTCTAGAAGTTCGACAGATTGTCGCAACAAACTAAGAAACTTCGCTTATACAGCTCTACTCTTCGCGAACCACCTGTCTACTGCGAATTATTGAGACAAGAATGAAAATAAAGTTTCAAACTAGGTTTAATATCTATGAAACGGACAAAGAATCCCACTGTTTCGAAACCACGAAACAGCGCCCGTCTCTCCCCTTCTCTAACACCCTACGTCAGCTTCCCTCATGTCGTAACAGCCATCAGTGCGATTACGCACCTGCGTTAACAAACTGACCGGGAAAAGCGCGTGTCAGTTGCAAATCTCAGACAACCGTCTGAAACTGCGACTATAAGGTGTAAATATTCGCTCCTGCTTAGCGTTAAGCCCGGAAAACCCGCGCGTGACAGGTGCAAATGTAGACAAAAAGTCTGCTCTATGTCCAGCGAAACGAATTTTTCGCACATTCACGTCTTACCTGCGCGACTGACATCTGATGCAATAAGGTTACTAGTCAGTATGAGAAAGAAAAACGATGACGGGAAAGAAATATATTTTTCGCAACGAGTGATGCGAAAAAATACAGGAAAAACAAGTACGGAAAGATAATAAAATAAAAGGATGCGGGTGAGAGAATAGGAAGAAGATGTAGGCAATTTAATGATCAAAACCCACGTGACAGATACCATTTACTTCAGAGGATAAAGGATACCATTTACCCCAGTGGATAAAGGATACCCTTTACCCCAGGTGGTATTACCTCAGGGGATAAAGGATACCATTTACCCCAGGGTATAAAAGATATCATTTACCCCAGCTGTAAATCCTCATCATCATCAACATTTTCCATTTCATTCCTTATGTAGCATGTGACCATCACTGTTGTTGACCCTCTTACAGGAAGCCTGCAACAAGCACTCGTTCACTCTTGCAGTGATGGTCTATGTTACAATATATCTTACATTATCACGTTGCCAGCCCCAAGCACAACCTTATACTAATGGCCTTCTACGATATGTCTCACGGAGCAGTAGTCTTGATCTTTCTTGTTCTTACCAGAGGCCCCCTGAACTACACCGGCCCACTTGTAACTCACCTGGTGATAAACCGGGCATCTGATTCCCAAAACAATAAAACAACTGATATACCAATTTCCCATCTAGCAGCGGGCCAGGCTGTGAATGGACTACAGTACATAAAAAGTTTGTTTGTTCGGCTTATTTTGCCCCCCTGAGCTCCTATTAACATGCGCCACCACTATAACCGACCTCCAGGCAGGGGTGCTTGCGTCCACACATTTCATATTCTCTTAAAGAGACGGATTCTGGAGCAGTTCGTTTTATATAATGGGGTTGCTGACCTCGCACACAAGCTTCCTTAGTAACCCTGCACGACATGATGTATGCACTATTTAATGAGCCTCACAGTCGACTCTAGAAAACCATTTCATTGGTAATGCCTGGGTTGGTGCATTACTTGCACGATTTGTTCGCCACATCAATTAAAAAAAAGGTTTCTATCTATTTCTAATTAAAGGAGAAATTCCGTCGTTTCTTTACTTGACGTTTATCCTAGCAATTAAAGATAAAGGCAGTCTCACAGCAGATACTGTCGTAAGGGAGTGACGTGTTAGAAACTTCACAATACTAGGTCCAGCTAAATAAATTGGGGTAACCAGTTATCTTCATCTTAGCCTTTACATTCTCTAACTCAAGAGCAGAGTCAGGTACCCAATTATAGCTGGATATACTGAAGCGTCCGATTGGCAGAGTGATTAGGGCGTCGGCCACTCGCAGCAAAGATGCCAAGTTCGAAACACAGAGCCGTAACGCTCCAATTTGCAGGGTTGTAAATGGGTACCTGACTCTGACCTGAGTTAGGTAAGGAAGGAAATGGCAGCCAGGAAGGGAACTGGTCACCATATCTCGATACTGGGCACAGTAAAGTCAAGTCTCCAACACTTCACTCCCTACGGCACTATCTGTTATGGGACTAGCTTTACCTCCTTGTTTTTTTTGTTTTTTTTAAAGACTGAAGCGTGACGCTACCACGTTTTGACCCGGGAACCCGGTAACTCTAACTGCTCAGCTATTCTGACGCCCATTTAAGCATTACTCTTGCTTATAGAATCGAACACAAGTCATGTCACTGAGAGGAGTATCATTTTAGCCAGCGCCCAAGTTGAAGAGTGACAAAGAGGACATTTGATCTCTTTGAGGGTTTTTCCTTCTTGTGGCGAGGCACGACCTTTTCAACTTAGACTTGTTATATTAGTCCGTTGGTTATATCACAGCGCAATTTACCATTCAAAAGTAAGTGAATTCTCTTTACTGAGGCGCAATCACTGTCCTGAGCAGAGCTACCAGCCTCTATCAGCTAGCATGGTGTAGTCCTGCAAAGGGCACTGCTTGCCCGTCCAGCGTTGATAGATACTAACTCCTGAAAAGAACCCATATGCTAGTGTGACGAGTTATCTCAGAATTCCTGTCTATTTTCTCACCGTTAGGCCCGCCCCTTTCCTATCATTGAATTTTTGTCTCCTCCTCTCGTCTTTTTCCTAGTGTCTGCGAATAAAATTCCTGGCCAATGCAACGTCAATCTTCAATCAGTCCGTAGTCTCTCCACACGCCCCCCCCCCCCCCCCCCCCCCCCCCACTTCCCGCTCGTATCTTTGCTTCGACTACACAGACACGACTGTAATTCCTTTCATATAGAAGCGAACATCTTCAAATGTCTTTTCTTGTGACCTGTCTGCTCGTCTCCCGGAACCCTTTTTGGCCAGGACACCGATAAGCGGGCCTTTCGCTATTTCCCTTGTCACCCGCACTGGAACTCTTTCATCTCCGGTTGCAAAAGGGGGAGAGGTATTTCCCGGTTAACCGTTGCCTTTGTCCGCCGTCCTTCTTGCCGCTTGCTCGTCCAATGTCTGCCAGATGTGGGGCTATCTACGGCAGAACTTGACTTTATAATCCCGGCTCAAGCATTATTTGTTACTTGTGTTTCCACAGTGCCGAGGGCCTTCTATCTGCACAGTGGAATTAGTGATACTAAGCCTGATACAATTTGCTTATTAGAAAGGACATTTCTTGTAATTTTGGTAAGCATATTTAGTTATAAAATAATTGCGATAACTTTAAACTTGTAAATAACCACGAGTTAAATTTTTTTACTGACGGTGTATTTCAATACTAATAAATTCCCACCAGTCAAATCACTAAGTGTTAATTTTCACGAATGACGGTGTATAGTTGTGACAATTAATTTAATTTTCTACCAGTTAATTAACTACAAGTAATTTCCAAAAAGGATGTACATATCTCTATAAATATATTTATTACAATAATTTTCCTGCCACGATAAAAATCTCATTTGTGTTGTAAACTTAATCAGGGCATATTACTTTTTGTAAAACGGTAAAAAAAACATTGTGGGGTATATTACTGCGGGACGTAATTCATTCTTTTGACTGAATGCCTGGGATTTTGTCGGCCCAATATGTAAAAACCAATTATTTTTTAGGCCTCTCTCTCTCAACCAGGCAGGGCCACTACATGCCTGTATAATTATTTTTCTTGTTTCTCCAACAGCGATCTAGATGACCACACTTATTAAGTGTCGGCAAAAGAGGTTTGAGCCTAAACATGTATATATACCTGAGGTAACTGGTAAGCGGATCTCTAAGCCCGCAGAGTCTTTACCTACAACGCTGGCTCATCGAGCGATTTCGATCCACAAGGACGGAATAAACTGACCGCAGGAGTCACTCGCGATGTAGGCTCGCACCTGTGCTTTGAGGATTGGGTGGGCAGAGAGGTTTTTTTGGTGTGTGTTCTTTTGTATTGCATTTGATAAAACTTTGATATGGCTAGACTGATAGGGGAGGGGGGAGGGGTCTGCTTTGTATGTTTCAGAGAGATCCCAGAGTCCCCTGGAGACAGGCAGCCGTCTTTTCACTTTTCCTATTCTACATTTAACCTACGTCTTTTGGGGGTCATTGTATCGCCAAGCGTTATTAGTTTGTATCGCCTCTAGGCAGTGACTGGATATGATTGCTGCGTCTTCATTAAGACAGCCACGTATTACCAATCCACCCTCCCTAGCAGTGCACATATTTATGCGGTCTATTA
Organism: Oreohelix idahoensis; assembly: GCA_024509875.1. Classification (NCBI taxonomy): domain Eukaryota; kingdom Metazoa; phylum Mollusca; class Gastropoda; order Stylommatophora; family Oreohelicidae; genus Oreohelix; species Oreohelix idahoensis. The sequence goes on along the minus strand of JAMPIV010017748.1, from coordinate 150,435 downwards.
GCACTTATAGCTAACGCTAGCCACCCATTGGTGGCCATTGTTTTTGCTTTACTAAAGTCAATACATCTCCTTTAACACGGCAACGTCACGTTTTCAATGATACTAGAGGCTAATTTTTCCAGTACAGTGTTAGGGACGATGAACCACCGAATCCCAACACCCATTTAATTGTGGATTATTAGCATACCTACCATTCAATCACCCTGCTGATTGGACAGACTGCGCGAAAGGAAAATATTTCATTTTCACCAGATTTCCTATCTTGCCGTAACACCTGGATAACTTACAGAGAGGCGGAAATTATAAACTGTGACTCAACTATCGAGTAATAAGACCCCTGGAGTATTGGTGAACGAATTGGCGTCCTTAAGACCAGGAATATCATACTTTATTTCTAGCATTTTGTTTTCTTTGTTTACAACTACTTTGTTACATTGTGTGATATTCATTAATGCGTATGTGTATATATATATATATATATATATATATATATATATATATATATATATATATATATATATATATATATATATATATATATATATATATATATATATATATATATATATATACACACACACACGACAGATAGTATGATGAAGCCATGAAAAGCACTTGTCCTGAAAAAGACTTGTTCTGAAAAGGACTTGCCAACACTGCCCGTACCTCTTCAGTATTCAGCGAACGCCGGGAATGGAGTTAAGTGTAGCAGAGTAACCTATAGACAAAAAAAGAAATAAGGGGGGGGGGGTGGAACAATAACTTGACATGTAGTTAAACATATGAGACAGTTAAAAAAGGAATTACTTACCTCCTCTACTAAGATGAGATGAAACAACTTGTCACTTAACTATGAAACAATCCTAAATCTGTCATCTCATCACTCAAAGTTACGCAACCTCTCATCAAAACCTCTTGAAACATTAAAACAAATTCCACAACCAGTTTAAAAATAATACTTCTACTACTTAGAGAGTGTAGAATAAATGAAAGAGAAAAAGGCGATAGATAGACAAACATAATAAGGTGTGCGGTATCACGTCTAGAAGTTCACGGGGTCAAGGCTATAAAGGCGGACATTTTAGCACAAGTAAAGCAATGTTCGACTGCTCGGTACATGACTTTTGACATTTACAACCACGAAATGCCCGCCGATTTTATACCGGAAACAGACAATACTTTGTGGTTATCTTTTTCTAAATTATCATCTGCGACTTTGAGTCACTTTGGTGTGTATTTTATTGTTGTTGTTATTTTCTTTTTTTAAAATTCAAATAAATATCATGTCTGTGTATATTTGGATGAAAAGGTGAAGGTAAATGATCCCGTTACACGACCATTGAGGCGTATTGGGAATATGGAGTTAAGCCCATATTTTGTCGACCATCGGCACACTATTGGTGATGTGGTCAGCATCACGCCGGCCGCCTTAACGTTCCCAGAGTTGCTCTGGTACCCAATTCATGAGGCTATATTTGGGTGAGGAATGTACATAATAACAAAGGGAAAACGGCTACTTTTCAGACTTAATTATAGGTGTGCCTGACATGAGCATGGACACACAGAGACAGCGAGAGAAAAACAGACAAAGAGAGAGAAAGAAAACAAAGAATATAAAATGAAAAGGCAGTAAGGGAAAGATATACAGAAAAGTCAGAGGAGAAAAATCAGGTAATGGGAAACTAAGAAATAGAAAGTCATAAGAGAAAGACAGAGAAAGGAGAGTGAGTGAAAATGATGAACGAGGGAAAAAACATGATATAGAAAACAGACAGAACAACCAGAGGGCGATAAAAATAAAATCTAAAAAAATTGTACGATCATGCGTCAGGAACACCTATCAGATAATGGGTCCGAGAAGCTATGATCTAATTGATCAGACAGGGTAATGGAGAACGTGTAAGAGCTGTGAACTGATCAGAAAAGGTCTCAGAGAATGGGCAGAGAAGGTGTTACAGAATGGGTCCGAGAAGCTATGATCTAATGGATCAGACAGGGTAATGGAGAACGTGAAAGAGCTGTGAAGTGATCAGAAAAAGTCTCAGAGAATGGGCAGAGAAGGTGTCAAAGAATGGGTCCGAGAAGCTATGATCTAATGGATTAGACAGGGTAATGGAGAACGTGTACGAGAGATTAGCTGTGAACTGACCAGAGAATGTGCCAAAGAAGTTGTCAGAGAATGAATCAGAGAGATTATCACAGAATGGGTTCGAGAAATTATTCGAGAATGGATCACAGAAACTACCAGACATTGTGTCAGACAGGATATCGGAGAACGGACCAGAGGGCTTATCAGACAGGCTATTCTTCTTCTTTCAAACCCCAGGGATTTCCAGTTGTCACTCTTTTACCTTTGTGGCAAACGGGGATGTTGTTTGGGCTATCAGGAAGGTCATCAGAGAATTGTAGCCGTGAATGTATAGAGCCCTAAGAAGAGCACTAGAACCATCACTGCAGGCCATAGGCACAGTAAGCTATAATTGTAACTTTAAAACTAAACAAAGTATCGATATCGTGTTTGATCTTTAATTGTTCACGAAGACGAGACGAGAAGAAGAAGACATAAAGGAATATTGTAAGTTCATGCTGTTAGAAGGTATTGACGATTTTAGGTATTGAGTTCAAAATAGCAAAACATCTCTAACCTTGACAGACACATAAATAACGCTATGCTATTCTGGCGTGAAAATAGTATAAAAATAGCATGGTGCAATTCTCGCCGCGTAGCTCAATTACAAAAAAGTGGTTATAGTTATGAAACGTTAAAAATGATTGGATATTAACTAGTACTGCGACCAATCAGGGTGCATGAGTTGGTTGGAGGTGAATTGAACTCACCAAGCTAACTCGTTTTCCACGAGGCAGAACGTTAGAAGATGTAGAAGAGTATGTGTCCAACGAGTTATTCGTAGAGCAGAATTTGTCTGCAGGCCCAAGAACCTTAACTGTGAGTAGAAACATCAAACGAGACTTTTAAGAGATGTAGGAACATTAAGAATTACATGGCCGACGAGGTATTCGTAAAGCAGAGATTGTCTGTAGAACTCTGACTATGAGTAGAACTATGGAGCAGACTGTTCGAATGTGTAGATGTGATTAGACGTATTTGGGCAACGATGTATTCGTAGAGCAGAGATTGTCTGCAGGCCCAAACATAAACCCAAACTGTGAGTACAACTAAGAACTCTGACTGTGAGTAGAACTATGAAACAGACCGTGAGAAGAAGTAGACGTATCAAGACGTAAATTAGACAGCGATGTCGTGAAATTCTACATCCACATATATAAATTAAAAGGTAAATGTAAAGCCTAACACATAAATTCAATAAAAGGGAAAGAAGAATGGTAAAGTACAGTGCTGTCACAATGGCGTACAAAAAACCCCTTTTTTATGCTTCGTCTGCATATTCTCACGCTTTCACGTTGATAGTAAAGCCTACTGCATCAATACACGCTTTCTACAATAAAACGTGTACTGTATTTCTAAGAAAACCTTGAGCTAGGCACACTGCGTAATGACCTAAATTAATACTTCCATTAATTTCATTTTATACACGGCGTGATGAAAAGACAGATGAACTTAGGATAGAGAGAGGGAGGGCTGAAAGCAGGAACGCATGCAACACTAACACGCGTCTCGCGATATACAATTAATGCCACCCTCCCCGCGTAAGGCCAGAAGCACTAACTTTTTTCAAATCGACAGTGATAAAAAACACTACCCATACGAGAGTTAGGTTTAAAAACCTGTAAAATGCTTATAAGGAAACATGACATTCTACTGTTTTATGTCTAAACTCCTGACATTAGTCTGACAGTACAGCAGACACCCTAAAGTTTGGAAGTGAGGAGGTAGTAACAGCACGACTATCCTAGAAGAAAATACATATTTTGAACGCCGCCACTTAGCTCCCTTAAAACTTATATATTTGGGTTCCTTAGGACTTGCTGACAAAGAATATATTAAGTGTTACGCAAATAGTCTAGGAATTAACAAATTATAGCCAAAAGAAAATAGTGAGGGTGTCGGACAGCACCAAATCAGAATCGCACAGTGGCATGTTTTGAAACCACCCTTTTACGGGAAATAGGCCACCATGTTACATCCTATTTGACTGGCGGGAATGATATGTAAGGCTAAACACGATTAGTCGGACTACAAATACTAATTTTGGTTGTTAGGGGAAACGTGAGAAGGGTAAAAATTTTTGAAAAGCTGTGTAAACATGGCCCGATTGGTTAGACCCGCCAATATAGTCAATTAGGAGCGTCAGTTCAGTGCCACATTTTGAAATAAACTTACTATGAAACAGTGCGTTGAGTTCCAGTGCATATTTTTCTAAATAAAAGCCTGGGACGGCGGCAGATCGGATTTTGTGCCATATTCATCGCCAGTCAACGTATTTGTTTATTATTTCCAAAGAATTGTGGTAAGCTTGACATATTGATATCTTTTTAATGAAAATTGAATGTGAATTGATAAATTATGTATGTATATGTGTGTGGTTCAGTAGCAAACATGAGGCAAGGCCTAGATAGTGCTCCAACCTGAACAAAACTTGTCGGAGAGAAGTAAAACTGCATGGAATTGCCAAACAGTACACTGACACCTATCTTATTGACTAGAAAGAACTAATGCGGGAATTGCAGAGGCGTAGTAACCATTAGGGAGGAGTATACTGGTGTAAATTGTTTCAGATGAAGTTAGCAGCTGGCCTACCGCTCTGAACTCAGTGTTTGTTATGTATTGTGTTCAGTCTGGAAATAGATTATAAATTAGTTCTGAAATAGGAGGTACAACCTTCTTGTTTCAGGGACAGTGGTCCTAAGTTATTGAAGCAGCACCTGGTCTGAGTTTTGCTGAATCCAGAGGTTGACAGCATACTCCTTGGTCCAGATAGCGACCAGTGAGGTGTCTCCAGAACACAGGAAGCAATCGAGCAGAGGAGTCTTTTCCTGCCGCCATCACGAAAGATAAGCTTCTGTGGCCAGAGGAGCTCAACATTATGTGCCCCCCTCCCTCTAGAATTGACATTATATTAAACACCGAGGGACAATAAATTGTTTCAAATGACAGGAACTGTGAACTTTTCCCAATACTATTTCCAAGATAATCAAACACTTGAAGTCATGATGACAAACAACACCTGGCTTGAAAAACAAAACCAGTATTACCTCATATTACTACTTCACAACTTACACACATAGGATAAGAATAATAAAATATGTCAATACAAAGATTATATTTATAAACTGTGTACATACTACTTGTAATTACATTTGATTGTGATTCCTGGTTCACTGTGTAGTTGAATCAGGATATCCATTATTGACAGGAATTATTACATATATATTTGAAACTTTACACTTGACTCATTTAAGATAGTCTTATAGAGTGTTATATGTGTGTGAGTGTCACAGTGTTGTAAAGTGTTGTGGAATAAATTAAATTGTTTATCTGTCTGTTGTTGTTGTGACTTACACTTCATTATTTTCATAACCCTAGACATTTAACGTAGTCATCACAATATTCCAGAATAATTCTGACTGAGGTATAAATGTGGTAGCAAGTAAGGTCATCTGTAATACACCACACTTATTAGATACAGATACCTTCACAGCTGATCTCAGTCAGTACACTAAGTCCCCTATAATATTTATAACATCCCACTTTACCACAAGCGAGTGATTCGCGGAGCAGAAATTGTCTGTAAGCTTTTGTAGAACTTAGACCTTGTGCAGAATTCAAGAAAAGTTTATACATTTTAAACTACTAAAGAAATTTTTTTTATATGATAAAGCGAGAAACTAACTATTTTGAAGAAAGTCTCTGTATGACACCAGATTCGTGAAGTAATCTAGTTATTAAACATAAATCAAATTGCCTCCAGTGTGTGCCATAAAACAGGCTCCATATTTGAGATCCAAACAATAGGCTCCATGTTTCAGAGCCATACAACCGGCTCCATGTTTCACTGCCAAACAATAGGCTCAATGTTTCAGAGGCGTAGCACAGGCTTTATATTTCACAGCCATACAACAGGCTCCATGTTTCAGAGCCGTACAACAGGCTTCATGTTTCAGAGCCAGACAAGAGGCTTCATGTTTCAGAGCCAAACAATACGACTGATCTGACATTTGAGATGAAGATTCTTATATTTTTGTTAAGCTTGATTTAATCTTAAATAAATATATTTCACAGCGTAATTATAGCTCATCTTGCCTTTTGTATCCTAATTTTGATATCACTGTCTGTCCCTCGAACTTTGTTTACATTACTGTCAATGATTCTACATCTTGTCGGGGTGTTACTTCAAGTGTAATATTGTCATCGAGTTCTGCAAGTTCATTCACCAACAACATAAGTAATGTAATTAAATTTCTGGTAGCAAAACTAGAAAAAAAAACACTTATAACTTACTTTTCAACATTTCATTTATGCATAAAGTGTCGGAGTGGATACGAAGTATGGTGTCCGCTTCTAATTCAAAAGGTACTGTCACATAATTCTGTTTGCCCCCTTTACGTCTCCAGCAGTACTGATCTACCTTTATTGTGCGTATTAATTATGTGCGCCATTCGATTGTTGGCACGTTCTATTTTCCTTCCTCCGACAGTATTTGGTATTTTCGTGTCAATGTTTACACTTCTTCCATTCATATGCGTTACGTTTGCCTGCCTATCCCCGCGAAGATGAGTTACATGTAAACCCAAATTGGCGACAAGGCATTTTCGAGTAATGATGCCCAGTGGCGGTTTGCACAGGGAGTGCCGATCAATTATCGATCTGGTGGAATTTTACAGACATACCTGAATAAACATCCGGACAAGCTTGTTATGAGCAAGATAAATGTAAGAAGGTGTGGTAATCATTACCGAGAATTGACGGAAATACCAATTCCATATATGGAGAGTGACCGTTTGAATTTTACAAACGTATGAGTCATGAAGAAAAGTCCATGAGGAAAGTTATCATAACATGCACTTCCGAATGCTATTGGTTTAGCAGTTTAGAGGCTAATATACACTCACGTTGATTGGGAGTTTTGTCGGAAACGCCAGGTGTGAGCGTGGGCATGAAAACTGCAATATAAAGTAGAACATTTTAGACATACAACACTGCATTCCAGAATCGTCAAAGCAGACAGCTAGGACTAAAGCCAGGAAAGAGTAGAAGTTAGGATTCTGAACTTATAGGAACCGAAAACCAGTATTGGAGCACCTTTTGACTAATTCAATAAGGAAACTCCACCTTTTAATACGGAAAGCGGACTCCTACAGGACCTACTCACAAAGTCACAGAGGGATTCTATAATAGATATAATGCAGCAGACGCGTGTTCGAGGCATCTTTTATCAAGTTGCCAAGACTATTCTACCGAGCAAGAGGTCTAGAGTTCCCAACTAGTTTGGGGTAAGTTGTAACATATATTTTATACTTTGAATTTGACATGTCTGAACTTGCTGATGGTTATACAGGTCCTTACGAGGCTGGCAACCTCAGCATGTGAAAACGATATAATCGAAAACCACCACAGCAAAGCGCTGGCGATTGCTTCGTGCTAGTTCTCTCATGGAAGCAAAAGCAGAGGTAACCCCAGACTCCAAGTGGAGAAGGGAGTGGAAGATGATGCCATTACATACATAAATACACACACACACACAGCCATACACACACAGACAGACAGACACACACATACAAACATATATATATATATATATATATATATATATATATATATATATATATATATATATATATATATATATATATATATATATATATATATATATATACATATGTATATACATATGTATATACATATATATACAGATATATATACAGATATATATACAGATATATACAGATATATATACATATATATACAGATATATATACAGATATATATACAGATATATACATACATATACATACATATACATACATATACATACATATACATACATATACATACATATATATATATATATATATATATATATATATATATATATATATATATATATATATATATATATATAAAGACAGGCAGAGGTAGACCGAAAAAACACATGGAGAAGAGAACTGGAAACAGAGGTGAAAATGATGAGGAAAACATGGAAAAAACTTGAGAGGATGGCACAGGACAGGAAGACTTGGCATGTTTTTGTTGAAGGCCTGTGCTCCTTGGGGAGCTAAAGGGTATTGATATATATATATATATATATATATATATATATATATATATATATATATATATATATATATATATATATATATATATATATATATATATATATATATATATATAGAGCACAAAACAAATGTCTATGTTAGAGAGAAGATAAACACCTATGCAGGCCATCAAGAACCACTTTTGTCAATAGTGAAACGTCGAAAGCTTGCCTGGTTTGGGCATGTAACTCGTCATGACTCCCTTTCGAAAACGATCCTCCAGGGAACAGTCGAAGGTAAACGGAGAAGAGGAAGGCAAAGAAAATCCTGGGCTGATAACATCAAAGAATGGGCAGGACACGGCTTCTCCACACTTGTACGCATTGCTGAGAATAGAGAGCAGTGGAGGACCCTGTCTGCTGATGCTTCCACCATGGCACCCCTACGACCCATGACGGGTTATGGGTTGAGATGATGATATATATATATATATATATATATATATATATATATATATATATATATATATATATATATATATATATATATATATATATATATATATATATATATATATTTACTATCATTTGTAATAAGTGTATGTATATTTAAACATATCCAACCAGGCACAAGCCACTTTCCGCTGTCCAGTCGAAATTGTCCTCAGTAAATTAACTAAAAGAATGGTGATTTTCATCATATCCCCTGAGTAATATTTTATACGCTCAGGACGAGTAAAATATAAAAAAAAGCAAAGATTCGGTTGATGAACAGCGGGAAAGGCGCCTGATTAATATCAGGAAAACAAAGATTTAGCAGCGGAATTAGTTCTCTTATTCCTTCTAAAGTTTGTGGTACAAGTTTACAAGACCATGTGAGGTACGATTCTATGATACCAGCTGAACTTCTGTTCTGTAGCTCAAAGCTTGCGATGGACACTTGAAATCTACATTCAAAGGGTTGTGAAGAAACCTGCCTTGACCAGGAAAAGTGTCACGCCACAGAGACGAATTGACAGAAACAGCAGCTGCAACATTCCAGCATTTTGGAAGCTAATTGTCAATTTTAGCAGGCCAACACAATATAACTTAATTATCTATGTTCCACAACTAAGCTTCCTGAAGCCGATATCAGTTTCAATGACGAAACCTATGTTTTAGTAATCACCATTCATATTTATTTACATTTTTCCAAAGTAATTGATCATTAAATTTGTTATATGTTTTTTTAAACAAATTCATAGTTGATTTAGTTATTACAGAGAGAGGAGTGCATACGGATTAATAAGCATCTTCAATATATCTACATTTATATCTATAGAAGGAGAGGTAAAGGAACCCGTTACACGCCCACTGAGGCATATTGGGAATATGGTGTTAGGCCCATATTATCTTGACCGTCGGCACACGAGGGGTGATGTGGTCGGCATCACGCCGGCCGCCTTAACCTTCCCAGAGTAGCTCTGGTACCCATTTGGGGCTGGGTCGACCCAGGAGCCGTTTGTGGCCTAAAAATTTTCCACCTCATCTGTGGATCGAACCATAGACCACTGCGCTTTATATCTATAGAGCCAAATAATAATAAGAATTTCACTGTTAATTCAGTTGGGGGCTTATACGAGCTAACTTAAATTATATAATACTTCTTCAGAAAAGTTGTCGGCAAGACAAAAGTTAACACTGCTAAGACACATTCAGCATTCTTCTTGACTTCTGAAATATCTTGTGAAAACTCCCTCGAGGTAGAAGCATCATCATCCTTCTATCTGTATCTCTGCCAAGAGTAATCTTGTGCGAATGTAGACATCTTTGAAGGCCCACATTAGATACTCTAGGTTTTAGTCACTGTTGGATCATCCCTGCATTGCAAAGGGGAGGCAACCCGTGACAGGTACTGGGTTCGGTTCTCAGTACATGTGTCACAGAACGTCTGGACATGCTCTTTTGTGTGATCTCTCACACCTTCAGCCCTACGGCAGTATCATTTCTTTTTCTTCATTTTTCTCACCAATCGCTTTTATTTGGCATAAATCATGCCTTTTACGTCGGTGTATGTGTGTCTGGCAGATTACACAGAGGGTAGATGCGTTTATCGCTTTTTGTGGGACAATCCCTGGTGATTGTGACAGATAATATGTCTGGGTAGACATCTTGGCAGAAGACATTACGCCAGGCAAACATGATCACATGGTGTTGTGAGTGGGCGGAAATATTACCGCATGATTTGAAAGACACCTCATGGTAGAAGGGGAACGACTAAGTAAGTAAGTAAGATTTGAAAGAGGTCACGCCTTGGAATATTAAATTTAATATTTTAAAACACGTGGGGGACATTTTGAAATTATTAGACACCCCAACCCAGTGCTAAAGAGCTTACGATTGGATTAAAGTAAGAAGCCGGAATAAACTATGGATCTATTGGAACATCCGACGGAAACACTACCTGTGATGTGAACTGAGAACTGCACATATAATGTAGTGAAACCAAAGACACAGAACAGAGAGACTGCAGCGCACGTCATATGAGCGACTCCCAGAAGCCAGTGAGACATCAGTCTTAGAATTCCTATATTACAAGTAACAGATCGAAGTATTTGGGAAACTTAAAACCTTAAAAAGTAAGCCCGCCTTTATAAATACAGAGACTGAAAAACTTAAGGGACCAAGACTTAAGATACGAAGACTGGAAACCTACGAATTGGATCACCCGTCATAAAAGGAACTTTCCCAGACCAAGTGTTTCGCAAATTCACCCGTCATAAAAGGGATTTAAAATTTCCAGAACAAGTCGTTCGAGAGCATATAACCTAAATTGCTCGTGTCCATTCTAACCTTGTGTATTCCTAAAACGTTGGGGTACGTGTAACAATTATTTTACAAATGTAAATGTGACCTGTTTCTTGCTAACAGATGAAATTAGTAGACGGAACAACCAAACAGGCCGACCCAGTCAGTCTTATGAGTGCATCACAAAGAACCATTGAAGCCTACCCTGAAGAATGGTTACATGTCTATACTGACGGATCTGTATTTAAGGCCACCATCAAAGCAGGTTAAGGGGTTTACATGTTATCCAGACGGATCCTCCGACGAGCTGTTTGATGCATGCAGGGAGTTTTCCTCCAACTATGAAGCTGAAACTATTGCACTGGAAACAGCTGTATACCATCTGAAGACTGTATTTGATGCCTTTGCCTCAAAGACTTCAAAACATTGTCATTTTTACTGACTCGTTGTCTGCCCTACAAGCTCTGGAAGGCAGTGGACATTGTAAAACGGAATTAGCCAAACTAATCCTGGATGATGATCAGCTTATCACTTCCTATGGCATCAGAATAATTATGCAGTGGATCCTTGGCCACTCAAATACACCAGGTAATGACAGAGCAGACAGATTAGCAAAGAAAGGAACAAAACAAGAACAACCACTCACAGCAACAACTCTCCAAACAGCTAAAACACGCTTACGAACAACAAACAAAGAAACTTGGCTGAACAGATGGGCCATGGGAAAACCTGGAAGAGAGGTTTACAGACATACGGCTGGTCCTGATCCTAACGACAACATCAACCATCTCACAAGGAGGGATCAGAGCACCATTTTTCGACTCAGATCACAACATATATCACTCAACAGCCACTTGAACAGAATCCAACCACAACACCCTCCAGCGTGCCAGATATGTAACTACCCCCAAGAAACTGTTGACCACCACCTCTTTGAGTGCCCAGCACTCGATGATGTTAGAAAAATGCTTCTTCCTCCCAGGCCAGAGAAGTGGAACACCCTGTACGGAGAAACAAAACAACTTGCGAAAACATGCAGATATCACTACATGGCATTTGGCCGAAGGGCGAGAGCCCAAGTGCCGCTGGATCAATAACAACAACAACTCGTGTCCATTCTACCATGCGCGAGGAGATTGTGTTCCCAAAAATTTGGGGTAAGTGTAAACCTTTATTTTACAAATGTGAATTAACATGCTTTCTTGCTAAGTGGTTATATATGAGGCTGGCAAGCTCAATATGTGACACTAGTATATTCATAAACCACTACAGCAAGCGCTGGTGATTTCTTCTGACTAGTCATGCGGAAAACCGACAGCAGAGGTGACCCCAGACTCCGAATGGAGCAGTGATGACTGATGATTACATCACATGTGCCTAAAGTGTATAATATTCTGTGAGATATATGCACTTTGTTAATTGTAACTCAGGCAACTCATTATTCGCGCTGTCCAGACACATTTTCCCAGTTAATACCCAGAGGAATATGGTGAATTTTATTCAAATTCCCTGAGCTACACTGCGTACTCGGGAATTTAATTATTCTGAGAGATTAACATTGGTGGGTGGACAGAGAGAATGCGCCTGTTAATTGGCAGCCCACAAATGTACTTAGCAGAGTCATTTGTTTTCTATTTTGTCTAAAAATGTTCGTGGTACAAGACTACTTGTAGTTACAAGCTATCAGACGGATCGAAGTACTGCAGTTACTACGCCACTCGTGTGAGAGAAGTACACTCATCACCAAGAAGTGACGAAAACCACGGCGACAGGACTCACTTTGAGTTAAGTTTTCTTGTAAAAAAGGCGAAAGCAACGGACTTTGATAAATCCTCACCTACGACTCCGTGACGAAAACTTTTATTTACAGCAAAATTCATCATTCCCTCCTTATTTTCACTGTTAAAACTTTTATTTTACAGCAAAATTCATCATTCCCTCATCAGGTTATCATTTATAACCTTAGTATCCCTTTATTTCTTGTACAGAGACAAATGTCCCTCGCCATTCAGGCAAATACTCGCCGATTTCGGAGGTACCCATTGCAGCTGGGTCGGCTCAGGAGCCGCCAGTCCCTGGTCGACGACACTCCTTCAAATGTCCTCGCCAGGTCTCGAGTTAATCCAGTCCAAATCCCGGTCGACGAAAAATCCTCAAATGCCGTCGCCCGGGTTTGATCCTGTATCACCCGGTCGCCAGAGCGGTGTTGTAACCACTACGCTAGCGCGGCTCCACATGTTGTTTTAAAATTAAACAATCATAGTCGATTCGGTTTTTATATGTATGAAAGCGAACGTGTGAGCAAGATTCTTTAAAACACACATCTATTTATACATAGAGCCATTACTTATAAGAGGAAATTCGCTGAATTAACTCAGCTGTGGGCTTGAACGGGCTAAAAAACCATTGCTTAAATCCTTCACAAAAGGCGACGGACAGATATAAGTTAACCATTGCTCAGCCCTATGCCGCATGGTTCTTGACTTCTGAATTATCTTGTGAATACTTCGGATAGAAGCGTCATTACTTCTATCTACATCTCTGCCAAGAGTAATCTTGTGCGAAGGTAAACACCTTTGACGACCCAGTTTAGATACTCTTGAGTTTTGGCCATTGTTGGACCACTACTGCAAAGCAGGGGAGACAATCCGTGACAACAGGGAATATATTTTATTGAATTTTTTTCAGAACCAGTGGGTCTCAATGATGTTCTTCTCCCTCTGATCTAATGGGTAGTAAGATAGGATGCCTAGCCTTCTCGGATAAGGGCGAAAAATAGGAGGCCCCCGTGTGCAGCACGTTAAAAATCTCTCGGCAGCTGGAAATCGTTAAGAATAGGCCATACGGCCGCTGCCCTGTCAAAATTTACAAAATTAGCTAAACCTACCCACTACAAAAATATTTATAGAATGTGTGATTTCTGTATAAACACATTGCGATCCTCGCCCGTGCTACGGAGTTCATGCACTGTGCTGAGATTCTCCTTGTGTGATCTAATGGAGGAGATCGGAGCACTGATGGAGTTGTCCGTGTGCAATGAAGAAGGCCCTTAAAATCTAAATTCAAACCAAATCTACTGGCCAGCACAGATATATATATATATATATATATATATATATATATATATATATATATATATATATATATATATATATATATATATATATATATATATATATATATATATATATATATATATATATATATATATATATATATATATATATATATCATTAAAACTTACATGACATCATTTCTCGCTGATTGACAAGAGCCGATCGAATAACGTAGCAAATTTTAAACGCACTTGCAAAACAACACATACATTTTAATAACACAATGATCAAGTAAGTCACAGATATACAGAAAGAATTTCCACCCAACTCCAAGTTTCCCTATAAGCAACTAAGCACTAAAATGAAACTCTCTTCATACATAATCAATTTTAACGGAATGGAGATCAAATGATACAAGAAATTATCAAATTTCCCCAGTGGTCGGGCAAGAGTCGGTGAGTGAGAGTTCATACGTGTTCACTGCTCATTTTAACTTTTGTTCTGGCTCGTGGAGTTACATAATAAAGTGTGTGTCAATGAGTAACTGGTGTCTGTTAGATTCTGTATTGTTCTTGGCTCGGCCCATCTGCCTATGCTTACTTGTATGTGCTCGTATGTTAAGTATATATGCATGAACGTACGTATGTGTGTGTATGTACGCGGGTGTGCATGTATGTACGTACATATATATATATATTTACTCTCCCTGTGAGGCACAAGTCTTCAACAAATTCTTCTTGTTCCGTCCATACTTTCTTTATAACGTGTGCCTGGACTTTGAACTCACCCTCTATTTCACTTACTCCGGCGTGGATTCCAGAGCAAGAAGTAGTAGAAGTAGCAGTAGTGGTAGTGGCAGTAGCAGCAACCACAGTAGTAGTAGTAGTAGTGGCAGTAGTCTTATCCGCAGTAGTAGTGAAAGGAGAAGTAGTAGTAGCAGTAGTAGTAGCAGCTATAGGCCTACCAGCAGTAGTAGTCACAGCAGCAGTAGCATTAGTAGTAGGAATAGTTGCAGTAGCCGCAGCAACAGCAGCAGGAGCAGCAGTAATAGTAGTAGTAGTAGTGGCAGCAGTAGTTGTGGAAGTAGTTTTTGTGGCTGTGGCAGCAGCAGCAGTAGTATTATCTGTAGTAGTAGTAGTAGTAGTAGTAGTAGTAGTAGTAGTAGTAGTAGCGGTGCTGGTGGTAGTAGTAGTTGTGGTCGTAGTAAAGCACTTTACAGCTAGAGATAACAAACTAAATCTGTCTGTATGGTTAAAATCAAGAACATATCATGGACGGCTTCACAAACTACCTCTAGAAAAAGGGCATCAAGAAATACGTTTCCCAAGAACAATCATGGACGGCTCTTTACAGCTTAACTCTAGAAAAACCATATCAAGAAATGTGTTTTACTCAAAGAACACTCACGGACGGCTTTACAGCTTAACTCTAAACAAACCATGTCAAGAAATGTGATTTACTCTAAAAACACTCATGGACGGCTTCACAGCTTTTAACTCTAGACCAGTGGTTCCCAAAGTGGACGGTACCGCCCCCTGTGGGACGTTTGGAAGACCTTAGGGAGGGGGGGTGATAAGAGAAAAAGGGGCGCCCGGGGGGGGGGGCGTTCAGTAGTAAGGAAGTGGTTGAGGATTTGTGAGGCTAAATTCAACAATATTACTTAATATAACGCTTACATATAAATGCGGTTTGATTATATAGGGCCCGGATGTGAGCACTTAAAAAAAAGAACATGGTCTGAATAAATCCTAACCCACCCCTCACCCTAACTTCGCTCGTCCCAGTTTCTCATACACCCTACAGTAGAGATTCCCAACCTGTGTCCGCGGACCAAGTGAACGAGAAGCTCTTCAAGGGGGTGCGGGAATATTTGGTAACTAACTGCATTATCCTATTCAAATATTCCGTAGCAGTGTTAGTGGAAAAACAAGGTTGTAGATTTGAGAGACAACATCACTGAGCCATTGACGAGATATGAAAGATGGGAAATGGAGTGGGCTCTGGGGATGTTCCTTGAAAGCCAAGGGGGCAGTAACCTGAAAAAGTTTGAGAAACACTGCTCTGGACAATCAACATCAAGAAATGTGTTTTACTCCAAGAACATTCACGAACGGCTTCACAGCTGAACTCTAGACAATCAGCATCAAGAAATGTGTTTTACTCCAAGTACATTCACGAACGACTTCACAGCTGAACTCGAGACAATCAGCATCAAGAAATGTGTTTTACTCCAAGAATATTCACGAATGGCTTCACAGCTGAACTCTAGACAATCAGCATCAAGAAATGTGTTTTACTCCAAGTACATTCACGAACGGCTTCACAGCTGAACTCTAGACAATCAGCATCAAGAAATGTGTTTTACTCCAAGCACATTCATGGACAGCTTCACAGCTGAACTCTAGACAATCAACATCAAGAAATGTGTTTTACTCCAAGTACATTCATCGGCAGCTTCACAGCTGAACTCTAGACAATCAACATCAAGAAATGTGTTTTACTCCAAGTACATTCATAGGCAGCTTCACAGCTGAACTCTAGACAATCAACATGAAAAATTTGTTTTACTCCAAGTACATTCATGAACAGCTTCACAGCTGAACTCTAGACAATCAACATCAAGAAATGTGTTTTACTCCAAGAACATTCATGGACAGCTTCACAGCTGAACTCTAGACAATCAACATGAAAAATTTGTTTTACTCCAAGTACATTCATGAACAGCTTCACAGCTGAACTCTAGACAATCAACATCAAGAAATGTGTTTTACTCCAAGTACATTCATGGACAGCTTCACAGCTTTACTATGAGTAAATAATACCGAGAACTATGTTTTAATCCAAGCAAACTCATGGACGGCTTCAAAGCTTATCTAAAAACATAACCATATCTAGAAACTTAATAACTCCAAGAACACTCCTTGACGGCTTCATATCTTACCTCTAGGTAAATAATATGGAGAAACATTGTTCACAGCATGAACAGTCATTGGACGGCTGACGAAAAGAAAGATTTACCTCTGAGTACAATCTGATTTAAACCAACAGACCTGCACAATGCTGGCTAAGAAACGAGCTCATTTATTTCCTGAAGGGAAGGATGGCAGAAGAATCCGTTTATTAATTTCCTATTGGACGGAAATTGAGATTTTTTTTTTCTTTCTTGTAATCTACATTATTTTTAGCACGAATTTTGGACCAACAATGGCAAAAATGTTCAATTCCAGTAAAGGTTAAATATGTATTGCACAATCTTGGAGATGAACACAAGAATCATAATCTTTAACTCAAATGTCTAGTCACAGTCTTATTGTATGGTTCTGAAACATGGAGAACAACAAATACAAAGACCAGGAAGTTACATAATTTCATAAATAATGATCTAATTGGGTGTTAGTGTAGAATAGAAGGATTAAAATGGTATGATAAGATCATCAATGTGGAAGTGAAGAGAACAACTAGACAAATGTCAGTGGAACTGAAGAGAACAACTAGACAAATGTCAGTGGAAGTGAAGAGAACAACTAGACAAATGTCAGTGGAACTGAAGAGAACAACTAGACAAATGTCAGTGGAACTGAAGAGAACAACTAGACAAATGTCAGTGGAACTGAAGAGAACAACTAGACAAATGTCAGTGGAACTGAAGAGAACAACTAGACAAATGTCAGTGGAACTGAAGAGAACAACTAGACAAATGTCAGTGGAAGTGAAGAGAACAACTAGACAAATGTCAGTGGAACTGAAGAGAACAACTAGACAAATGTCAGTGGAACTGAAGAGAACAACTAGACAAATGTCAGTGGAACTGAAGAGAACAACTAGACAAATGTCAGTGGAAGTGAAGAGAACAACTAGACAAATGTCAGTGGAAGTGAAGAGAACAACTAGACAAATGTCAGTGGAAGTGAAGAGAACAACTAGACAAATGTCAGTGGAACAAAAACCAGGATGAAGACGCTGGAGATGGACAGGACATCATCATCATCTCAACCCATAACCCGTCATGGGTCGTAGGGGTGCCATGGTGGAAGCATCAGCAGACAGGGTCCTCCACTGCTCTCTATCCTCAGCAATGCGTACAAGTGTGGAAAAACCGTGTCCTGCCCATTCGTTGATGTTATCAGCCCAGGATTTTCTTTGCCTTCCTCTTCTCCGTTTACCTTCGACTGTTCCCTGGAGGATCGTTTTCGAAAGGGAGTCATGACGAGTTACATGCCCAAACCAGGCAAGCTTTCGACGTTTCACTATTGACAAAAGTGGTTCTTGGTGGCCTGCATAGGTGTTTATCTTCTCTCTAACATAGACATTTGTTTTGTGCTCTTTATAGCAAATGCGCAAAATTCTTCTATAACATTTATGCTCGAAAGCCTGAATCCTTCGCTCCGTATCTGCAGTGAGTGTCCAGCCCTCACACCCATACAAGAGAATAGATAATACAAGTGATTTGTATAATTTGATCTTCACAGGAAAACTGATGTTACTTTTCCAGATCACATTCAACCTTGTCATGGCAGCTGAGGCCATCTCAAGTCTTGTCTTGATTTCTTTATTTGATTTTCCATCACTACATATAGTGGGCCCGAGATATTTAAAGGTGTTAACTTCTTCTAACGTTTGCCCATTTAACGTAATGTTGGTCGGAACATGTTTCTTATGGCTATTCACCAATATCTTGCTTTTTTCTATATTAATTTCCATCCCATATGTTCTTGTTACTTTCTCCAGTCTAGAGGTAAGGTCTTGAAATTCTGATTCTGATCCAGCTATCAGATCGATATCATCAGCAAAACGTAGATTGCAAAGAGGTCGGCCTCCAATCGATATGGTTGATTTATAATCGTAGAGAGCCTCCTGCATAATATGTTCTAGATATATATTAAAGAGCACTGGTGACAGGATACATCCCTGGCGAACTCCTACAGTTGTTTTGAAAAATTCTCCAATGTCGTTTCTTGCAAAAACAGCACTGCTTGCGTCCTTGTATAGTGCTTCAATGATATCTATGATGTTGGTATCAAAATTAAATTTTCTCATTATTTGCCATAAGCCTTCATGCCAGACTCGATCGAAGGATTTTGTGAAATCGATGAAGTTATGGTATAAATCATGTTGATGCTATAAGCTTGTTGAAGAACTTAACATAAGCTTGTTGAAGAACTTAACATAAGTTTGTTGAAGAACTTAACATAAGTTTCTTGAAGAACTTAACATAATCTTGCTGAAGAACTTAACATAATCTTGTTGAAGAACTTAACATAATCTTGTTGAAGAACTTAACATAAGCTTGTTGAAGAACTTAACATAAGTTTGTTGAAGAACTTAACATAATCTTGTTGAAGAACTTAACATAAGCTTGTTGAAGAACTTAACATAATCTTGTTGAAGAACTTAACATAAGCTTGTTGAAGAACTTAACATAATCTTGTTGAAGAACTTAACATAAGCTTGTTGAAGATCTGCCACTCTTAACATATGTTTGTTGAAGGACTACCACTCTTATCAATAGTTTGTTGAAGGTCTACCACTCTTATCATTAGTTTGTTGAAGGTCTACCACTTTTATCATTAGTTTGTTGAAGGTCTACCAGTCTTATCAGTAGTTCGTTGAAGGTCTAGCAGTCTTATCATTAGTTTGTTGAAGGTCTACCACTCTTATCATTAGTTTGTTGAAGGTGTACCAGTCTTATCAGTAGTTCGTTGAAGGTCTAGCAGTCTTATCATTAGTTTGTTGAAGGTCTACCACTCTTATCACTAGGGTGTTGAAGGTCTACCACTCTTATCACTAGGGTGTTGAAGGTCTACCACTCTTATCATTAGTTTGTTGAAGGTCTACCACTCTTATCATTAGTTTGTTGAAGGTCCACCACTCTTATCATTAATTTGCTAAAGGTCTACCACTCTTATCAGTAGTTTGTTGAAGGTCTACCACTCTTATCATTAGTTTGTTGAAGGTCTACCACTCTTATCATTAGTTTATTGAAGGTCTATCACTCTTATCATTAGTTTGTTGAAGGTCTACCAGTTTTATCATTAGTTTGTTGAAGGTCTATCAGATCATTAGTTTGTTGAAGGTCTACCAATCTTATCATTAGTTTGTTGAAGGTCTACCACTCTTATCATTACTTTGTTGAAGGTCTACCACTCTTACCATTAGTTTGTTGAAGGTCTACCACTCTTATCATTAGTTTGTTGAAGGTCTACCAGTCGTATCAGTAGTTCGTTGAAGGTCTAGCAGTCTTATCATTAGTTTGTTGAAGGTCTACCACTCTTATCATTAGTTTGTTGAAGGTCTACCAGTCTCATTATTAGTTTGTTGAAGGTCTACCACTCTCATTATTAGTTTGTTGAAGGTCTACCACTCTCATTATTAGTTTGTTGAAGGTCTACCACTCTCATTATTAGTTTGTTGAAGGTCTACCACTCTTATCATTAGTTTGTTGAAGGTCTACCAGTCTCATTATTAGTTTGTTGAAGGTCTACCACTCTCATTATTAGTTTGTTGAAGGTCTACCACTCTTATCATTACTTTGTTGAAGGTCTACCACTCTTATCATTAGTTTGTTGAAGGTCTACCAGTCTTATCATTAGTTTGTTGAATGTCTACCAGTCTTATCATTAGTTTGTTGAAGGTCTACCAGCTTATCATTAGTTTGTTGAAGGTCTACCTCTCTTATCAGTAATTTGTTGAGGGTCTACCACTCTTATCATTAGTTTGTTGAAGGTCTAGCAGTCTTTTCATTAGTTTTTTGAAGGTCTACCCCTCCCCCCCCCCCGGGCAGCTGAAGGGCGATGATGATGACGACAATGAACACGTTGATGAGATAATGATGATGGAGGTGGTAGTGGTGATGATGGTGGTAGTAGTAATGATGGTGGTGGTGGTAGTAGAGGTGATGATGATAGTGGTGGCAGTGGTGATGATGGTGGTGGCAGTGGTGATGATGGTGGTGGTAGTGGTGATGATGATAATGATGGTGGTGGTAGTGATGATGATGTTAATGATGGTGGTGGTAGTGGTGATGATGATGGTGGTGGTGGTAGTGGTGATGATGATGATGGTGGTGGTAGTGGTGATGATGATGATGATGGTGGTAGTGGTAGTGATGATGATGATGATGGTGGTAGTGGTGATGATGGTGGTGGCTGTGATGATGATGGTGGTGGTAGTGGTGATGATGGTGGTGGTAGTGATGATAATGGTGATGATGGTGTTAGTGGTGATGATGGTGGTTGCTGTGATGATGATGGTGGTGGTAGTGGTGATGATGGTGGTGGTAGTGGTGATGATGGTGGTCGGAGTGGTAATGATGGTGGTAGTGGTGATGATGGTGATCGGAGTGGTGATAATGGTGGTAGTGGTGATGATGGTGGTGGTAGTGGTGATGATGGTGGTAGTGGTGATTATGGTAGTGGTAGTGGTGGTGGTGGTAGTGATGATGATGATGGTGGTAGTGGTGATGATGGTGGTGGTAGTGGTGATGATGGTGGTGGTAGTGATGGTAGTGATGATGATGATGATGGTGGTAGTGGTAATGATGGTGGTGGTAGTGGTAATGATGGTGGTGGCAGTAGTGATGATGGTGGTGGTAGTGGTGATAATGGTGGTAGTGGTGATGATGGTGGTGGTAGTGATGATGATGATGGCGGTAGTGATGATAATGATGGTGGTGGTAGTGATGATGACGACGATGATGATGATGACGATGATGATGGTGGTGGTAGTGGTGATGATGGTGGTGGCAGTGGTGATGATGGTGGTGGTAGTGGTGATAATGGTGGTGGAAGTGATGATGATGATGGCGGTAGTGATGATGATGATAATGATGGTGGTAGTAGTGATGATGACGACGATGATGATGATGATGATGAATGATCCAATAGATGCCTGTTAAAGACACCTTAAGGTTAGCGTAACTCTAGACACCTTAAACATAAACAATACTTCTGCTTTGACCACGATTAATGCTCTCCAGCACGTGCAGAGCTTTGCCAGCTGTCACTGGCAGAAGATGGTAACGGTATGGAATATCTGGAAATATCGTCTGCTAATTCCTCCATGGTTCCTTCTTTCGGCAAGCTTAAGCTGCACGGGCGATCTCGTGTGATCTCCCTGAGACCAGAATAATCTGGCTGCTTTATGTTCGGTTTTGAATTTTTTTAGTTTTACAATATTTTTCTAGAATGGTAAAGGTATTTATATCTCTTCGCTTAAATATGTCCGCAGTCGATCATGGTATAGCTACCTATCTCTTCATCTTAAAGGACGCATTTGGTCTACTCTTGCAATTGCTTATAATTAGATTTTATGAACTTAGATCATAAGTGTCTATCTGATTGTCTGTCCATCCACCAATCATTTTGTACTTCCATCCATCATCCATTCATCTTATGGCTCAATCTATTTATGAGTAATTGAGCTCCTATCCAAGCAATAACCCGCCCCCCCCCCCCCCAACTCATTACCCATATTACCTTCTACCTCGCATCCATCTACTGTGCTTCATCTTTCAACATCACCACTCGCCCCACACCCCCTCCCCCAATTCGTCTCGCCTGGTTTACATAGTTCGATACCAATGGTTTGGAAGCTGGGAGTCAATTACTCTAATGCGAGTTTAAGGATCGCTTCTATTCTATCGTGTCTGCTAACGACCAATTACCGATTCGTCCAGGTTTGGCGGGTCAGATAGGGATTCTGGTCTGAGACCGAAATTGTGTTAAACAAAGTGAGAATCTGAGGATGAGTGAGGGGTGTCCTGTGGGAAGGTGGAATATTTGGAGATGCAGATTAAGGGCAAAAGGAAAGTGTGGAAATTAACCGAGTGGAAGAACATTGCTGTTCTATCTCCGGTATTTGAGTGCAGAAAGAAAAATTCGAGTTGAGAATGGAACGCAAAACACGTAAATGGAGAACAAAACAAAGAACTTAAAAACAGCTAAGTACAGTACATACATATTTTTAAAAGGCCTATAAAGGGAGCAACAACAAAATAGCGAGGGAGAGATAATAAAGATACAAGAGACTGGATAGACATAAATATAAAGATAAAGCGAAATGTGGAATAGGCGCCATGTTACATACGAATACAGGAGAAATTAGAAGTCTAATAATGTGACATACGAAATAGAATCAAAATATGTGTCAATGGAATCTGTATGGGACATATGACAGACAAGAACAAAAGTACATATGAATAATATACCGGAAATGTGAAGCATAAGGAAAACTATATACTATTTCTCGGGTTAGAGAGTTCGTCTTGTTAACGAGAAAATTAGCCTTACTTTCATCGAGTTTGTCTGTTTGTTTTTATTGTAGTTATTTAATCATTCATCTCCCTTTTGCTTCCCAAGGTGCAAAGGCCTTTAATAAAATATGGTCAGGATGTCATGTCACGTGCCATCAGGTCAAGGTCTTTCCCTGTATTACACGTCCCTTTCACTTCTATCTACAGCTCTCTTCTCCATGTGTTGTACAGTCTCTCTCTGCCTCTCACACCGGATTTCTAGAAAACAAGCACGGCCTTGTAATGTTACCAACATGTTTCCTCAATGTGTGTCCTCTTCACCGCAAGCGTACTGTTATTATGTCTGCTGCTTTAATCGTTATCCTTGACATTACGTACTATTATTATATTACCGTTTATCACTACCTTTCAACTCCCCACGAAGAATAAGCCTTCAACAAACTTACGTCGTCTTCCTGTCACGTGCCATCAGCTCACGGTTTGTCCATTTCTTCTTCATCGCCATCAAGTCAGTCTCCAGTTCTCTTCTCTACGTGTTCCTGTCTCCAGTTCTCTTCTCCACGTGTTCCTGTCTCCAGTTCTCTTCACCACGTGTTCCTGTCTCCAGTTCTCTTCTCCACGTGTTCCTGTCTCCAGTTCTCTTCACCACGTGTTCCTGTCTCCAGTTCTCTTCTCCACGTGTTCCTGTCTCCAGTTCTCTTCTCCACGTGTTCCTGTCTCCAGTTCTCTTCTCTACGTGTTCCTGTCTCCAGTTCTCTTCTCCACGTGTTCCTGTCTCCAGTTCTCTTCTCCACGTGTTCCTGTCTCCAGTTCTCTTCTCCATGTGTTCCTGTCTCCAGTTCTCTTCTCTACTACGTGTTCCTGTCTCCAGTTTCTCTTCTCCACGTGTTCCTGTCCTTCAGTTCTCTTTCTCAAACGTGTTTCCTGTCTCCAGTTCTCTTCTCCAACGTGTTCGTGTTCCTGTCTCCAGTTCTCATCTCCACGTGTTTTCCTATCTCCAGTTCTCTTCTCCACCACGTGTTCCTGTCCCTCCAACTTCTCTTCACCATGTGAGTTCCCTGTCTCCAGTTCTCTTCCTCATCCATGAAGTTCCTGTCTCCAGTTCTCTTCTCCCTACGTGTTTCCTGTCTCCAGTTCTCTTCTCCACGTGTTTCCTGTCTCCAGAAAGCTCTCTTCTCCATGAGACGTTCCTGTCTCCAGTTCTCTTCTCCACGTGTTCCTGTCTCCAGTTCTCTTCTCCACGTGTTCCTGTCTCCAGTTCTCTTCTCCACGTGTTCCTGTCTCCAGTTCTCTTCTCCACGTGTTCCTGTCTCCAGTTCTCTTCTCCACGTGTTCCTGTCTCCAGTTCTCTTCTCCACGTGTTCCTGTCTCCAGTTCTCTTCTCCACGTGTTCCTGTCTCCATATCTCTTCTTCCTACGAGGAAAATTAAAACGTTTCCTGTCTCCATTCTCTTCTCCAACGTGTTTCCTGTCAGTCAGTTCTCTCACCACGTGTTCCTGTCTCCAGTTCTCTTCTTCTCGAACGTGTTCCTGTCAACGTCCAGTTCTCTTCTCCACGTGTTCCTGTCTCCAGTTCTCCCTTACAACGTGTTCCTGTCTCCCAGTTCTCACTTCTTCCGCGTGTTTTTCCTGTTCCTCTCCAGTTCTCTCTTCTCCACGTGTTCCTGTCCCCTCCCAGTTCTCACTTCCTCCAAAATGTGTTCCTGTCTCCAGTTCTTTTCTCCACGTGTTCCTGTCTCCAGTTCTCTTCTCTACGTGTTCCTGTCTCCAGTTCTCTTCTCCACGTGTTCCTGTCTCCAGTTCTCTTCACCATGTGTTCCTGTCTCCAGTTCTCTTCTCCACGTGTTCCTGTCTCCAGTTCTCTTCTCCACGTGTTTCTGTCTCCAGTTCTCTTCTCTACGTGTTCCTGTCTCCAGTTCTCTTCTCCACGTGTTCCTGTCTTCAGTTCTCTTCACCACGTGTTCCTGTCTCCAGTTCTCTTCTCCACGTGTTCCTGTCTCCAGTTCTCTTCTCCATGTGTTTCTTGGTGTCTCTTACCCTGGGGATTCCACAACAAGGACTGCATGGCAGCGCTATCAAAAGCTTTCCTAAGTGTGTGCCCTATCCATCTCCAGCGTCTTCTTCTCCTTGGTTATTTTTGTTACTGTGGTATTACTGACACTTCATTGTTGCTGTTATTATCAATTTACTTACTGTTGTTATTGCGCCACTGTAGTTCAAGGGGGCCTCCGAGGTGACACAGACAGAATAGGACTACTACCCCCTTTAGGGTAGATCGTAACAGACGACTAACAGGAAGTAACTAGTAACCTCATTATGTAAAACCAATTGCCACATAAATCACTGCCGCAAGAGCCCGTGCTTTGATACAGCTTCCTACAAGGGGGCCCTATGCGGCCCCATGCTCCATAACGATCAAAACAGTATACGGTGATTTTATTGCTGTCACCCATGCTCCATAACGATCAAAACAGTATACGGTGATTTTATTGCTGTCACCCATGCTCCATAACGATCAAAACAGTAGAAGATGATTTTACCGCTTGTCACAGAGAGTTTATTGATCGTAAATTGCCTATATCTTCTTCTTTTTCTTTCACCCGTATCCTCTATTTATTATCACTCTTTTATCCTTTTTGTTTTTTTTCGCAATCGTTCGTTTGCGACTATATACATTACTATTTTCCCATTCTAACGTTTACCTGTTCCTTTTCTCAAAACTGAGAACGCAGTTATGACGTAACGTGTCAGCCCCTACACGAGACACAGCGTGTTAGAATGCATTCCGTCAGACAGGGGAGCAGACAGCTGTCTACAGTTTCCCCTGGGACAGTGTTTCTTCGGCTAAGTTTCTGGGCCTGAAGTGTGAGAATTCACTCCTTCAGACATGATGAGGAGACATTTGTCTGGTAGTTTGCATCTGACATGTAGTTTCCAAGGTAGATTCTCAGTGTCAGGTGATATAACACTCACACTCCAAGGCCAGTTTTGGCGTAAGGTGCGAGAAAGCAAAGTGTCAGTTATGGTTCTCAGGATGAGTTTCTCGGGGAGGTGTGAAAACCTGTTTCTGCACTGGAGACGAGTTGTCTGAGATTCGCAACTGGCACGCGCCCTCTCGGTCGGTAGGTGGGAGTGACGGCATGCGTTTAGGTGTTAAACGTAAGGTGTTAAGGAAAGGGGAGGCTATGGCGTAGTTTATGGAAATAGTGTACATCTTTGTCTGGTGTTTCATATATACTGGAGGGAGTTAGATTTCATTTTCACTCAGTAACTTCGCAGTCAAGACTAGAACAAGCCTTTGTTCGATTCCTAAGAATCTCTGTTAATAGAGATGGCATTTAGTTTGGTCGAAGTGGTTTAAGTTCTTAGTAGTTCTGTGTTGAGGTAAATGTTATATATATTATATTATTATCTAGTATTTTGTGAAGTGTTTAAAGGGTTAAATCGCTTATTTTATTTCACTAGTTAGATTTGATGCAGAGCGCTTAATTTATATAGTCTGTGTTATTTTTAGTGACGAGTTACAGTGGAAAACAGAAATTATATTTCTAGCTTAAACTCAGTCGGCTGTTAAGGAATTTAATTTTACTGCTAAAATAATCAGACGAGAATAATTTTTCTAAACTAACTTATTTAATGCTAGATGCTCCCCCCTCATGAGTGGTGACGGAACAAAGTAGGTATTCCTAATTCATGATTGATTGATTTTATGTAAATATAACTTATTCACGGGAAGGTTTAAATGATAAGTCAAGCGGTACGCTTGCAGTTTTAAAAAAATTATCAGTTATATCCGAGTAGTACATAATATGTAAAATATTTCATTTGTGGTTTTTCTTCCCTTATATTCAGTGAAACTGTGGTAACCCAAAAACTTTGCCAGGCGTTTAGTACAGAGACATACCTGTGAGAAACATAAACATTTTTTATCTTTTTAACCACGTGGGTTTACAAGTTAACACCTGTCTGACAGTGAGTGTGTCTTCATTAATAGACAGAGTACAACTCTCACAAACGGGTTTTATTAAAGACTAAAATGTTTTATACTGGGCCTTTGAGCCAGATCAGATTTTTCTGCACAAACTCTATGTACAAATTTAGCCGTTGTGGCAAGTAACATATTAACGTCAGTAACATTCCGACGGAGGTTCGACCCGTGGTGTGGCGACCAAATATAGTCCTTTCCTGAAAGTAGACACCGATCTGACATTCCTCAATTCTAGAAACCTAAGCTATTGACACTGTGCTCGTTGATAATGTTTCGTGCCTGGACAATTTTAATGTGACCTAAACAGACATCCGAAAAATAAGAACACCCAAGGAGTCGTTCCCGGAAGCAAAGAATTCATCCTGTCTTTTTGGAACTGGAGATTTCTTGGTCAAAGACTGCCCTTGACGAGTCTGTAGGTGAATGTCCTAAAAATTGTATTACCAGAAGTGGCTATCTAAGCTGTGAGTATGAACATGTGCACGTGTGCTCGGCTGAATGAATAAAGTGAATGCAGGACGGAGTGATTTTTTTATTGTTGTAATTGGGCACCCATTTTGCTATCTTAACTTTCTGTATGCAAGTATTGCTAATCATATTTCCCTTAAAATAGAGCAGAGATATCAAGTTTGTCCATACCTTAAGAAGGGGAAATATTAGACCCAATCCTATGTATCCTTGTTTCCTTGGGGCTATCACTTTCTTCCAACAGGACTGTGGGCATACCTCGAGGGATAAAATCTAACTGTGGGTCTATCATTTCTTGTAGCGATTCCTTGGTTTTTTTTTATGACTATGTGTATATGCTTTGATGTAATTTCTATGTGTTGTGAAGAAATTTTAGATGATAAATTAAAATTTCTCTTGAAATTAATCAGCGTTGGTCAACTCGTTCTAGAATATATATAATCAATTGTCATAGTTTTTCCCACTTCTGTACGTCTAACTGTCGTCTTAATGGTGGATGTCTGTGAGTGGATATATATATATATATATATATATATATATATATATATATATATATATATATATATATATATATATATATATATATATATATATACAGTACTTTGCAAAAAAAATGGCAGTCATATTGCTCAGCTAAATATGCTGAAATCTAATTAAATATGCATGTTCTGCCCCAAATTTACACTCCACTTAAGTGAGCAAACACTACCAAAAGTAAAAACAAATTAGCGTTGAGTAAAGTCCCTTGATAATAGAGCAGACGACAATTTCTAATGCTAGTGGCAGAAAATGGACACAAAGTCAAAGTGTATGTTAATTTCACAGCTTTGGAATGAAGGAAATCAAACATGTTCCAACATTTCTAAAACCTTGAACATTCCTGAGCAGACTGTCTACAGAGTTGTGAGTAAATTAAAAGCAGGTAATGGAATCGAGCGAAAAGAAGGTAGTGGGGGGGTCAAGAATTTTGGACAGAAAGGACCATCGGCGTCTCGCCCAAATCGTTCGGGCTGGGCCAATGAAGAGTGTAGAAAACATACGGCAGCGCATGATCGATTTGGGAAACCCAGAAGTATCTAATGCTACTGTCAACCGGGAGGTACACAGGATGAATTGCACAAAAAAGCGGGTAATTTCGTCAACATTTCTCACAGAGACTCACAAACAGATGCACTTGAACTGGTGCCACGAACACCAAAATTTGTCATGGGACAATGTGATTTTGTCAGATGAATGTTCTGTTTGGTCTTATCCTGCTCAAATAAATATTTGGATGAAAGACTCTGTAACGCCTGTGTACCAGCGACCGAAACATACCCATAAATTCCATCTTTGGGGAGGGGTGGCAGCAAGAGGTGCCACCCCACTGTGTGATTTCACAGGAATTCTCACGAAAGAAAGGTACATCGACATACTAGAGGGACACCTTCTGCCATTTATGCAGGTCATGTACCCCAATGGGTGCACATTTCAACATGACAATGACCCAAAGCATACAGCTCATACCACCAAAGCATGGCTGCAAGAGAAGAATGTGATAGTGCTGAAGTGGCCCAGCAACAGTCCCGACCTTAACCCAATTGAAAACGTTTGGGCACTACTCAAGAATCATTTAAAAAAGAGTGGACTCAGAGACGTTGAACAATTGAAGAAGGTAGCTGAAAAATACTGGGACAGTCTGACTCACAATTACCTACAAACACTTGCAGGAAGTATGCCTCGCCGCATTCAGGCTTGCCTTGCTGGAGAAGGCAACATTATATTGTAATGAAACCACTGTTAATAGATAGGGGAGATACCAATCTTCCTCTGGACATACAGTTTTTATTATTATTTGCTTCTATGAGTGTGCTGCGTTGCGAAAATATGACTGCCATTTTTTTTGCAAAGTACTGTACATATATATATATATATATAATATAAAATATATAGTATATATATATATATATATATATATATATATAAATATATATATATTATATATAATATATATCATATATACGTGTGTAGACTGTCTGACTCAATCTAAATCTGTCGTAGAAGATAGGTGAAAGAGAGAAGATTTCTTGATTTCAGAGACAGCCTCTATCACATTTCTACCATCTCACTCGTGGAAATCTATTGCTATTACTACTTCTCACTGTGACTATCCCTTATTCTAATCTATTCAGAAGAGACCAACCCAAGTCTTAATTCCCCTATCCAAAATCTACGACCCCGCTGTGACCCATGCTCCATAACGATCAAAACAGTAGAAGGTGATTTTACTGCTGTCACCCATGCTCCATAACGATCAAAACAGTAGAAGGTGATTTTACTGCTGTGACCCATGCTCCATAACGATCAAAACAGTAGAAGATGATTTTACTGCTGTCACCCATGCTCCATAACGATCAAAACAGTAGAAGGTGATTTTACTGCTGTCACCCATGCTCCATAACGATCAAAACAGTAGAAGGTGATTTTACTGCTGTGACCCATGCTCCATAATGAACAAAACGGTAGAAGGTGATTTTACTGCTGTCACCCATGCTCCATAGCGATCAAAACAGTAGAAGGTGATTTTATTGCTGTCATCCATGCTTCATAACGAACAAAACAGTAGAAGGTGATTTTATTGCTGTGACCCATGCTCCATAACGAACAAAACAGTAGAAGGTGATTTTAATGCTGTGACCCATGCTCCATAACGATCAAAACAGTAGAAGGTGATTTTATTGCTGTGACCCATGCTCCATAACGATCAAAACAGTAGAAGATGATTTTATTGCTGTGACCCATGCTCCATAACGAACAAAACAGTACAAGGTGATTTTATTGCTGTGACCCATGCTCCATAACGAACAAAACAGTAGAAGGTGATTTTATTGCTGTAACCCATGCTCCATAACGAACAAAACAGTAGAAGGTGATTTTATTGCTGTGACCCATGCTCCATAACGAACAAAACAGTAGAAGGTGATTTATTGCTGTGACCTATGCTCCATAACGAACAAAACAGTAGAAGGTGATTTTATTGCTGTGACACATGCTCCATAACGAACAAAACAGTAGAAGGTGATTTTATTGCTGTGACACATGCTCCATAACGAACAAAACAGTAGAAGGTGATTTTATTGCTGTGACCCATGCTCCATAACGATCAAAACAGTAGAAGGTGATTTTATTGATGTCATTATTACCCAAACAGATTGACTGACAGACATTTGAGCAAATAAGGTCAAAAATGACAAAGAAGGACAGACAAAAGACAGAAAGACATCCCAGACAAACAGACAGATAGATTAACTGCAAAGTCCGAGATACAAGACAACTCTTGTTAAAACACATCAAACCTGAATGAACTTGTGGAGTACAAGGCACCAAGAAATGTTACCTATTAGGCATACATTCTATCAGCAAGGTCAGACAGTTCCAAGACTTTCTTACAACTATATGCCTCTTCTCAACATTTACAACGTGTACACAGAAAAGAACAGACTACTTCAATTCCATTCACATTTACCAACTTCTTCTTCTTCCATCCTTAGCCGCCAACCGGCAAAGCAGTATGTGGCCAGTACGCCTAGTGGCGTCTTAGGGCAACAACAAATTGATCAATCTATCGCTGTTTCCACCACGCCTAGTGGCGTCTTTGTGGAACAAAAACAGACCAAACAATCTATCGCTGTTTCCGTAATCAGATTGGTTGGCAAGCAGGTGATCAGCCCACTGTGCGAAGTTTTTACGGGATGGGGTAAACAGCCCCATGCCCAAACCCTCCTTAGTCGCTTTTTACGACATGCGTGGTAGGGTGCAGTGTTACTATTCTTTGCTCCCCTTTCGGGCCCCGGCAACACACGATTTACCAACTACTGTCACATTTTCAAACGAACGTGTCACTTATGACTTAATGATGTAACTGACATCATTGTTAATAAAACCCACAGGTTTCCACGCAAAACATTTTCATCGGTATGTCTTCTTTTTTCCCCCCTCGGGCGCCTTCACACACAAATACACACACGTATAAACTAACAAATACATACACATAAGCCCAGCACTCGAAGATATTAGTACAAAGCTCCTTTCTCCGAGAACAGGTAGTGGAACGCCTTAAATGGAGCTAAAGAGCTACCTGCGAGTACATGCAAATACCACTATACGGCGTTGGTTCGAAAGGTGAGAGTCCAAACGTAGCTGGATTAATAACAACAACAACATGAAAAAATACATTTAAAAAAAAAGATTTCTGTTATCAAGTACCAGTTTACAACAAAATTTGAACAACCTCGCGACAAATCTATTTATAGCTGGACAGAATGGGCAGCGTAACGCTACCTGATGTCGAACCGGGTAGCATAACCCTTAGAAGCAACCGCCGTAACCACTCTGCCACTCGACGCTTAAACTAAAGGTCAAAGGTAACAATTGTCCCATAGCAGATATTGCCGTAGGGGGTAAAGTGTTAGAGACTTCACTGTACTAAGTCAGCATCGAGAGGTGGGGATGACCAGTTCCATTCCTCGCTGCCTATTCCTTCCTTAACTGAAGAGCTGAGTCAAGTACCCATTTACAGTTGGGTAGATTGGACCGTGACAGCACCGTGTTTCGAACCTGGCACCTTTGCCGCTGGAGGCCATCGCTCTAACCACTCTGCCAAACTAAAATTCTTTAACCGTTGAATTATAAGCTGCTACTGAAGGATGCTTCCACAGCATTTGTCTTCTATGTCTACCTACAGATGGGGAGCGTAAGCCTGCAATTATTTCACGACAATTCCCCCCCCCACACTCCCGACCCCTCAAGTTATTCCCATTTTTTTCTAATCCTTCACGCGCCTATGTCTATTTCCCTCCTCTATATATTTATTGAGCGAAATCAAATCATCATCAGCTGCCATCTCCACAACGAAGGTCGGCCGTAATGGATCATCAACGTTTTCTTTCTCTTGTCTTGATGGTGCCCTCTGATGAGACTCTCTTGACCATCTCTTGATGTTATCTTCCCACTTACAGCGATGTCTTCATCTCTTGATGTTATCTTCCCACTTACAGCGATGTCTCCCTCTTGCACGTTTGCCTTCAACTCTTTCTTCTAATATGATATTCAGTAAAGTGTTATGTTTTTTACGTCTGGGGAAGCAGTAAAGATATGGGACCCGGGGGGGGGGGGGGGGGGGGCAATATTTTTAAAAAATTTGGGAAGCAGTAAAGTTATGGGGAAGCAGTAAAGTTATGGGGAAGCAGTAAAGTTATGGGGAAGCAGTAAAGATATGGGGAAGCTGTAAGTATCTAGAGTATCTGAAGAAGCAGTCAGTATCTCTGGGGAAGCAGTAAATAATTGGATAATAGTGGAAGACAAGAGTATCTACAGTATCTAGGGAAGAAGTGAGTACATGGACTACCTTGGGAAGCAGCGAGTATCCGGAGTATCTAGTGAAGCAGTTAATATCTAGTGAAGTGGTGAGTATCAGTGAAGCCGACCCACTAATTGGCGTGTATGCAATGCCACGATAATGAAGGTCGTCTACCCTACAAGTATGGAAATAAGTCGTGGACAATTAGAAAACAAATAAGAAAAACACCGGAGGCCCTGAGATGTGATTTTTACAGAAGAACGTTACGACAGCTAAAAAAGAAGTAATGAGGATGTCCTGAAAGAGGCCACTGCGCAAAAGATGCTCATTACTCACATAAGAAGGAAGCAATTCACTTTCTAGGGCATGTAATGAGGAGAAGAAAGCTGGAACACACCGTGAAAACAGAAAAGATTGAAGAAAACAGAAATAGCGTACGACAAATATACAAGACAGTGTATAGTCCGACATCATGGCATGGACAGAATTCAGCAACAGAATTTACAAACAGTACCACAGACAGGAAGATGTGAAGAAACATGATCACTGATGCCACCAGGCATGGTACTTGAAGAAGACCTTCTCAGTATGACGGTACGTCTTACTTTGTGCGTGTACTTTTGTGCGCTCTCTCACTCTTTAATCCACTCCGGCAGTATCACTTCTTTTTCTTCATTTTTCTCTCACCGATCATCGTTTTTATTTGGCATAATTTTTGCATTGTCATTCATTTTAGCTCTCTACGTTGGATCAGTAGAGTTAAGTCTCTAACACTTCACTCCTTGACTGTTTGTTTTACGCCAGGTTTGTTTACCCAGACAGCGATAATATTTTTTCACGTATTATCAGGCTGACCATCTTTTCAAAGCGACTGTGCCTGTTTATTCAAGCTTGCATATGTGCACGGTCTATGAATAGAACCCTATATTGTGTGGCTAATCTGGCGGAGATCAGTCTAGCGAAATGCAGGTGGTAATGCGTAATTTGTTTCCGCTTAGACCATCCCTGGGTGTAATTATCTCATATAATCTGTCTGGAAACTCAAGATTTGTAGACGTTACGCCAGGAACACGTGGTCACAATATGGTGAGAGGCAGATAGGTGCAGCCGGAAGTCTTACGCAACGTTATGACATCACTTTAAGAGGTCATGCGTGGATAGTAAACTTAATATTTTGAAACACCTGAGGGTAAAATTTTCGAATTTGAAAACGCCCCTAACCATGTAGTGCTGAACGAGATTCGATTGAATTGGTTCATTTTGAGGAGCTGAAATATACAATGTATTTTATTGGCACACTAGTCGGAAGTGCAATCTGTGATTTGCACTAAGAACTGAGAAAACAGTGTGATGAAACAGACACGGATCACACAGAGAGACTGCAGCGCACAAGTCATATCAGCGACTCCTAAAAGCCAGAAAGAAAAAGGAGACATTGGACTTAGAAATTCCACAACTATAAGTAACAGATCGAGTATTGGGCAACTTTGGAGTTCACAAGTAAACCCGCATTTTTAATACAAGACTGGAAACTTAAAGGGGTCAGGACTTTAATTAACAAGACTGGAATCCTAGGAATTTGATCACAAGTCATAGAGGAATTTTTTTTAAAGTTTTCCCAGGCCCAGGTGATTTCACAAAACATCCGCCGTCAGAGGAATTAACTCTAATTTCCCAGACCAAGTCATAGAGGAATTAAACAAAAGTTTTCCCAGGCCAGGATTTCGCAGAACACCCGCAGTCAGAGGAATTAACTCTAATTTCCAGACCTAAGTGATTTCGAAGCTTCTAATGCAAGGCTGTGCCCAGTCTAAATCTGTGCAAGGAGAATGTGTATTCCCAAAATTTTGGGGTAAGCGTAAACAATTTAATTACTAATGTAAATTCTACAGGTTTCTTGCTAAGTGGTTATATACAAGGCGGGCATCCTCAACATATGAAAGTAGTATATGTATGAACCACAATTGCAAGAGCTGGTGATTGTTTCTGACTAGTCGCGCGGGAAACCCGACAGCAGAGCGACCTCAGACTCCGACGGGAGTAGTGATAAGTAATGATTACATCACATGTGCCTAAGGTGTAACATATTATCTTGTGAGATTTATGTACCTTTTTTAATTGTAATTCAGGGAAATCATCATTCACGCACTCCAGACGCAGTTTTTTAGTTAACACTCAGAAGGATATTTGTGAACTTTCATCATATTCCCATGAGTTACGCTGTGTGCTCGGGGATTTAATTCTTCTGAGAGGTTAACATTGGTGGGTGGAGCGCATGACAATGGGTCTGTTAGTTTGCGACGAACAAATGTACTTAGCAGGCATTTGTTTCTTTCTATTTGTCTAAAGTTCGTGGTTACAAGCCATCAGACGATTTGTGGTACTAACGATAGTGTGAGAGAAAAGCATCCACCCTAACCGCCTACAGTGGAAGAGAGTGTGGAGAAGGCTTTCGTCATCACAGAATTGATGAACTACAGCTGCAGGACTCCCTTATAAAAGTTAAGTGCTTGTAAAAAGGCACCAGCAAAAAGGACTTTTGATATATCCTCACCCTAAAACTCAGTGAAGATAAAATTTGATTCCAATATAAAATTCAGCTGCATTTTATTTATTTTAAACTGTTAATACTAATTTATTACTAAATTTGTTACCTGTTGTTTTAAAACTAAACATTCGTAGTCGATTCAGTTTTTTTATATGTATGAGAGCAAACGTATGAGTCAGATTCTTTAAAAAAAAAAAAAATATATATATATATATATATATATATATATATATATATATATATATATATATATATATATATATATATATATATAAATATATATATATATATACCTAGACATATATTTACCTCTAAACAGAACTATACCTTATAAGAGGAATTTCGTTGGATTACACCAACCGAGGGCTTGAACGGGCTAAAAATCATTGCTTAAATCCTTCACAAAAGGCGACGGACCAGATATAATGCGTTAACAATTGTTCAGCCCAATGCAACATTGTTCGTGACTTTTGGAAATACGAGGGGCCTTCAGAAAGTAATGCACCACATCGATTTTCTCAGCTAATAAGGAAGATAGAAGCATGACATTTTGCACACTTCAAATATGGCATGTGCCAATATTGTGCACCAAATCGCACCGCAACCGGCCAAAGATACGGCTGCCCTAAACCGTTGAAATGGAGCATGTTAGCAGCTTGCGTTATAAACAGCGAATTGTGATAGAATTTCTCGTTGCAGAGAAGGAAACTGTTGTGAATATTCACAAGCGTCTATGTGATGTGTATGGAAGTTTTGCAGTCGACAGGAGTACAGTCAGTCGCTGGGTTCAGTGAATCAAAGAATCAGAAAGTAGAGATACGGAGCTGCTTGATCGGCCGCGCTGTGGACGTCCTGCCACAGCCACCAACGCAGAAATGTTGAAATGCGCTGAGGGCATTATTCTTACTGATAGGCGAATCACTACTCAACAATTGGCCTTACAGCTGTCAGTCAGCATTGGTAGTGCAAATGCAGTTATAAAAACTCTCGGATTTTCTAAGGTTTGCGCAAGATGGGTTCCTCGAAGTCTCACAAATGACTACCGATTGCAAAGGAAAGCAATTTCTTCTGAATTGTTGGAGCATTTCAATTCTGATGGAGAGAACTTTTTGGCTAAGATCGTTACAGGTGACGAAACCTGGGCACATCATTTTGAACCTGAGACAAAAAGACAGTCAATGGAGTGGCATCATCCGCAATAACCAAGAAGAAAGCAATTCAAGACAATTCCTTCAGCTGGAAAGGTCATGATCACTGTCTTCTGGGACATTGAAGGTGTGATTCTTGTGGACGTTATACCAAGAGGAGAGACAATCAATTCGCAGGCTTACATTAAGACATTGAAAAAACTCAATCAACGATTTTGCAGAGTTCGCCCGCACAAGAATCCAGCAGACCTGCTTCTCTTTCATGACAATGCGCGCCCTCACAGAAGTCTGGCAACACGGGAAGCAATCACCAAATTGGGTTGGACTGTACTACCCCATGCACCCTATAGTCCCGATTTGGCACCTCTGATTTTCATCTATTTGGTCCACTTAAAGATGCACTCCGTGGGACAAGGTTTGAAGATGTTGAAGGAGTGATTCATGCAGCGAAGATATGGCTACATGATCAAGACAAAATATGGTACGGGCTAGGAATACATGCACTTGTTTCGCGCTGGCATAAAGCCGTACAAGTTGATATGGATTATGTTGAATAATACCGATGTTTACATGACATATCCATGTTTATTGTGTATAAATTTCATGCTTTTTGAATAACCAGCTCCCGAGAAAAACGATGTGGTGCATTACTTTCTGAACGCCCCTCGTATCTTGTGAATGCTCCCTTCTGAAGGTAGAAGTGTCATTAATCTTCTATCTACATCTCTGCCCAGAAGTAATCTTGCGCGCAGGTAGATACCTTGGAAGCCAATAGTAGATACTCTTGAGTTTTGGTCACTCTTGGATCACTACTGCAAAGCGGTGGAAGCAATCCGTGACACTCAACACAACACGCATTAGTGATATCCCGTCACATTCAACCAAGAGAACCGAATGCCTGCATCAACGAAGCCAAAATTATATATCCGGCTTGTAATTCCTTGTCTATCATAGTTACACCCGTATGTTCTTTTAAAAGAAAAAACAAAAACAACCTTACCTTTACCGGCAACCTTTTCCTATTTCCTGCTAGTTACAGCCAGTCTTAAAGTAAAACCATATCCCAGGTTTAAGTAACCTCCATAACATTGTTTAAGTTAACACAGTTGTTAACCGACACACAACAACTACGCACCAACAATAACAAGATACAGCTCGTCACGCGGGAACACAACTGCACTGCCAAAACCAGATGGTAAACTATTAATCTAATAACCAAATAACATTTAAAAACATAAACCACTCGAACAACACCACGAGTCGGAGCGATGGGAAGCGCTGTCTATTTTACCTAGACCACATGATGTTAGCTAACGGTTATGTGTAAATATCGCTTTCAGAACGTGAGTCGCTAGGGCCAAAACCACACACATTCCTCTGTCTGTTAACCCTTTACCTACCACTCAAAGCATCTTCAAGCTATCTACATTTTGCACAGTGGGTTAGATCACCAGGATGAAATAAAAAAAATGACAGCTTTACTTTTGTTTGGCAAGTTCTTCAACACTTAGCTCCGGCGTTACCGGCCGATGAGAGTCGGAAGCTGTAACATTCATTCATTAGCTGCCAGTTCCCTGTGGAGCACATAGCTTCAACAAATACATACCAACACGTGCTGTCTTGAGAAATGTCAAGTTCGTTTCGTGTCTTTTTCTTTATTCTCTAAATGCAGGCCCTAAGAGAGGGGGCCACCATCATTGTCCTGTTGGTTCCTTGTGGAGCATGGGCCAACCACCTTGCAGGAAGCTTCCATCAATCATTCACATGCTGTGACAGTGGTGGTTTGTGTTACATGATGGAGTTGGTAGCCTCGTGCACAGCCTCATATCAGTAGCCCTGTACGACATGCTTGAGGCAGAGGTCGTGCTATTCTTTCTTTGTTTGATCAGTGAACCCCTGGCAAATACACGGGGGCCAGAGGGGCAACCTGCAAAGGCCATTTGTCCCGAGCCTCTATTCACAGAAGGCCCCCTCTCCTCACCCTTTTCGCCTGCTTTTCTTTACTCTGAGCGTTCGATTGGCTGAGAGGTTACAGCGCTGGCCACTCACGGTTAAGTAACTGTGGCCAAAACCTGGTAGTTTCACGCTCTACCCAGCTACAAATGTAAACATAATTCTGCTCTTGAGTTAGGGAAGGCAAAGGCAGAGAAGAAGGGAACCGGTCACCATCTTAAAGCTGGACCAAGTATAGTGTGAAGTCTCTAACATTTCACTCCCCTATGGCAGTATGGGACTACTTTGACCTTTTTGTTGTTTAACCTTTCTGTACAGTCAAATATTTGTTACCCCTCTTCCCAAACATGGAGGGGCTTCACATCTTGAAATGTCCCGGCATCACCAGAGTTCTCGGAGGCTTCACCTGTATGTCATTGTTTAATTCTCACTATAATCCTCCGCCCCCTTTTTTAAAAAATGTCTCATACCTGGGTATTCCAGAAGATTAGCGGCCCTGCAATGCTATCAAATAGTTTATTGACAATTATTTCGTGTCTGGCATTGTTTTATTTCACGGAGAAGAGAACTAGATACAGAGGTGAAAATGATGAGGAAAACATGGAAAGAACTTGAGCGGATGGCACAGGACAGGAAGACTTGGCATGTGTTTGTTGAAGGCCTATACTCCTGGGGGAGATAAAGGGTATTAACTGATTGATTGTTTTTTTTACCTGTTTGCCCCGTGAAGTCTTTGAATAGGCAAAAAATAACAAAATCAGACAGACGTGTGTCCAAGTGGACGGGACTAGCAAACAACATACAATGTCTTTCACAAATGTCCGCTCAACGAACGAGAAGAGCAGACCGACAGTAAGACTTTCACCAACACCTTTATGGTGATAACAGAAGCCTGAGACGGGCCGCCAAAGTTATGAAAGAAATAGACTTGGTTATATAAGAGGTTATGACGAAGAAGACAACAAATCTGTTCCTGTCATCACACTTTATTCCATTCTGTTATTTGATATTCTTACAACATGGGCAAACCGTCTTAGTATATTTACTTTTTCTTCACAGCGGGTTGGGTCACCGGGTTGAACAAAAAAATTACAGGTTTACTTTTCTTGGCAGGTTCTTCAAAACTTAGCACCGGCTTCACCTGCGGACGCGAATCGGAAGCTATAGCATTTATTTGTCTTTCAGCCCCTTTGTGGAGCATTGGCAAACTATTTACAATAGTTATTCGAGAAGTTGGTGGTGAGCGACTTTGCAGCGTTCCCCCCCTCCCCCCAAGGCAATGAAAAAGACGAGAGGTGATCAATCAATCAAGAAATACCCGTTAGGTATTTATTGAGATAATTAGCATAGGCCTTCCACAAATACATACCAAGTCCTTCTGTCACGCGCTATCAACACAACTTCTGTCCACGTCTTCCTCATCATTTTCACTTTTGTCTCGTTATCCACCTCTCCCTCTCTGTCCTCGGGATTCCAGAACAAGGACTGCCTTGTAATGCTATCAACAGGTTTCCTCAGTGTGTGTCCTATCCATCGCCATCGTCTTCTTCTCATCTCTTGTTCCACATACAAGCAAACCTTGACTATTGCTCCACAATCTGGATGGTTGCTCAATGTCCAACATAAAGAGACTCCGTTCATTACAAAAGCGTGCAGTGCGTCTAGTCTCTGACAACGTCTCTCATAAAAAAAACCTCCGATTATGTACCATTAAGAAAGCACTTCTGTTCTAACAAAGCTAAATCTGTTCACAAGTCCTCCACACATTGGTGAGCTTCTCAGACCAATGTTCAATTACACTGAAAGAACGCAGTCCATACGCTTTAAGCAGATTGCAAGTGCCCCAAAGCCTGTAGCTTTTTATTCAGAAAAGCTTAGCGTACTCTGCTGCTCATCTTTGGAATTGTCTTCCACATAACCTAAGAAACAACCTCAGTCCCTATTCATACAATCATAGACTTTTTGAATACTTTCTTAATTCTGATTACATGCCCCCCTAATCGGATTATCTTTTCTTATAACATCAACTGTAGGTTCTAACGACGATGTTTGTACTTTTCAACATATGTTATGTCATGCTTATAAGTAATTAATGTTAATATGAGTGTGCTATATTATTATTTTATTTTACGTTGAATTTCTTGAAATTGATATGTAACATGCATATGAGAATAGATGAATTCAGTATGAAAGTTGAGAGTAAGGAAGGGCAGAATGTTAGACGGGCCTGCGTGCCCAATTCTCAACCCTTTTAAAATAAAGTTCGTTCGTTCGTTCGTTCCACTGGCACTTGTCTGTTCTTGGCATTAGTTCCACATTGGTGACCTTTTCAGACCATTTTAATCCTTCTATTCTACACAAGCACCCATTAATGAAAGTCTGTAGCTTTTCGGTTGTTGTTTTTGTTGTTCTCCGTGTCTCAGAGCCATACAATAGGACTGACTTGACATTTGAGTTGAAGATTCTTATTTTTGTGTTGGACTTGATTTCTCTTGATCTCCATATGTTTCCCAATGCAATGAAAGCTCCTCTTGATTTTTGTATTCTTATTTTGAAATCACTGTCTGACCCTCCAACTTTGTTTATATTACTGCCAAGATATGTGTACGATTCTACATCTTGTAATGGTGTTTCTTCAAGTTCAACCTTGTTATCATTTCTTGCTTTTATTCTCATTATCTTCCTCTTTTCCCTGCGTGTTTTCCAACACGTGTTTTCTTGTTCCTCCTAAACTTCCCAGCATGCAGTGTTATTTGCTCTTCATCCACTCCTAAACTTCGCAGCTAGCACCGTTTTTTCAAGACCCTCGTTAATAAATGAAACCGCCAAGGGACAGAACGCCGTAATTCAAATTACGCCGCAAATTGTGTCCCTTGTTTACTTATTCGTCAAACGTCTCCCTCTCTCTCTCTCTCTCTCTCTCTCTCTCTCTCTCTCTCTCTCTCTCTCTCTCTCTCTCTCTCTCTCTCTCTCTCTCTCTCTCTATTTTTTTTAAACCAAGACCATTTCTAGTCTAACAGCTGGCAGTGACAGCACGGCCGTTTTCACCGACCACTGATAAAAACTGCACGGCCTCTGGAATTGTTTACTCAGCCTGGATAGAGTATTATCATTCCTCCATCTTTTGAGTCTCTACTTCTTCAAGCAGCGTCCGATTGGCAGATTAGTTAGAGCGCTGGCCACTCACGGCAAAAGTACCAGGTTCGAAACACTGTAGCGCCAAGCTCCAAACTATCCAGTTGTAAATAGGTACTTGACTTTGCTCTTGAGTTAGGGAAGATAAAGGCAGCAAGGAAGAGTATTGGTCACCCCCACCTCTCGATGCTGGACATGTTATAGTGAAGTCTCTAACACGTCACTCCCGTATGGCCGTATCTGCTGAGCGACTACCTTTACCTTTTAGGCTTGATTTGTCCGTTGGGTTAGCACACATCCGGGGTTCTCTACCTTTTTTTATGCTCATGGTACCCCCTTCTGAGCCTCTTATACTTCTGTGCCCCCCCTTTCATAGCCGCTGTTAGCTGGGAAAAAGGTACTTTACTATCTTACTGTGGCCCCCTAGAAATATGGCATGGCCCACGGTGAGAACCACTGGCCCACAACATACTTACCCCGAGCCCAGTAATCCCCTACTTCGTGCAGATTTCTCCTCCCCCACCACCACCACCACCACGACGCGGGGTTGAACTTTAGGAGGTATTTCTTCGCCTACCCTACCATAAAAACGGTTTGTTTTTTATAAGCTGACTATTCTTTCTCACAAGTGTAATAAGCTTCATTGCAAAATATACTTTTTCAGAGCACTGATTCTGAACGTATAGGTCGCGACGCATAATTGGGTCGAGGGATTCACTGCAATGAGTCGTGTCATCTTCCGTTTCCATTACTCGTAGTTTTAAACGGTGTGTCTGGCTAACTGATGTTTACTTGTCAATTTTGGTGAATGGGGGCACTAGCTTCACCAACTGTGACATTTGTGTTGTAATCGTACAAATGCTGAGAGCCACTACTTTCAAGATGTCTGCATTAGTAAGTTATGTTGTTTTGTCTTGTATTTTCTCACAAGCAAGAGGACATGGGTCGCAGAAGCAAGACCATGTGACAGCTCAGGGCGGTATGATGATGATGACAGAATCCTGAAAACAGACAACGTCCGACTGGCCAAGTGGTTAGAGTGATTTCCTCTCGCGGTACAGTTATCGGGTTTCAGGATTGAAACCTGGTAGGTCACGCTCCAGTTTACTCAGCCGTAAATGGGTGCTCCTGATTTACGGAAGGCAAACGCAACGAGGAAGGAAACTGGTCACATCCCTTTCAAAAAGCTGGATTTAGTATGATGTAGTCTCTAACACTTTACTCCACTACGGAAGTGTCTGCTACGCGACACCTTTATCTTTATTTAGAGAAGGCGCTGGCGACGGATAGAACACAAATTGAGAACAACCAATTGATAGCCTTACAAGGCAATCCTTGTTCTGGAATCCATGATAGGAGAAAATCGAGAGACCAAAATACCAACGGAGAGAGAAGGGAACAGACATAAAGGGGATAAAGCAGACAAGGAAAGGTCTTGAACGGACCATACAGGACAGAAAAGCACAGCGTACATGTGATGAAGATCTGTGATTCGCCGGGAACCAGAAGGTAATGAATGACTACGACATCGAACGAAGAAGAACATTCTATTAAGCCATTAAGCTGTCGACATTCACATTATGACTCTCTCTAGTCGTTATTCTATTAAACGTTCACGTTTTTATACTAAAGAGCAGGGCTGTGGGAGTCGGGGTCTTGGATTCGGTCGTTTTTTAATGGTGTCGGAGTCGGTAAATAATGTCTGAACTCCGAGTCCGAAGTGTATGCCATTTGACTAGTAAAAACTGTTGTCGCAGTCGGGAGTCAGAGTTGGACTTCTAAAATTTCAAGATTCGCAATCGGACAATGTTTTGCCCGACTCCACAACCCTGCTAAAGAGGATCGGTTCCAACTACGGGGCAACAAATACGTGCAACAGAGAAGGTATAACTTTTAAAAAGGCCATTAATTTGGTGCAAGAGAGAAGCTATAACTTTTAAACGGGCCTCCAATTAAGTGCAAGAGAGAAGCTATAACTTTTAAACGAGGCAACGATGTGCTATAACTTTTAAACGAAGCAATTATTAAGTGCAAGAGATGGGCCATAACTTTTAAACGAAGCAATTATTAAGTGCAAGAAATGTGCTATAGCTTTTAAACGAAGCAACTTTTAAGTGCAAGACATGAGCTATAGCTTTTAAACGGAGCAATTTGGGACCTAAGACGCGTCAACAGTGAGAAATGCAGTTAGCGACCCATAGCTAAGTAGGGATCGAAGAGGGAAGGCTAACCCGGTCCCAAAAATGCCGTGCTGAAGTCGGATGTACCGGCCGAAAGGCGCAGCTTCGCTGTAAACGGACACAACGTAACCAACGTCCTTTTCAGGACAAACGAAGAAGAAGAAGAAGAAACGAAGCAATTTTTAAGTGCAAGAAATGTGCTGTAGCTTTTAAACGAAGCAACTATTAAATGCAAGAGATGTGCTATAACTTTTAAACGGGGCAGCCAATAAGTGCCAGAGAGCAGTAATACCTTTATCAATAGAGAGATAATAACTTTACCATCATCAACATTTTTCCTGTCGCGCACACAGGAAGAATGCAGCCACCACCACCACACCTGGTCCCCCCCTTATAGGAAGCCTGCAACAATCATTCACATACTCCTACAGCAGTGGTTTCTCTAGCACTTTGTTTGACATGAAGTGGCCAGCCTCATCCACAACATCATTTGTGCCGCCTTGTACGACACGCTTGAGGAAGCAGTAGGTATATTCGTTCTTTCTCTCATTAAACCCCCGGGAACTACTGGGAGGGGGGGATGTAAATAACTTGATCAAGAATAGCTTTCTCTTATTTTTTAATCATATTTTGTTCGCAATTGACTGCGTCTGCGTAGGTAGCAGTCCTTATCAGGGCTTTACCATGCGGATAGATACTATGTCAGAGGTCATGACGCTCAA
Organism: Oreohelix idahoensis; assembly: GCA_024509875.1. NCBI lineage: Eukaryota > Metazoa > Mollusca > Gastropoda > Stylommatophora > Oreohelicidae > Oreohelix > Oreohelix idahoensis. The sequence goes on along the minus strand of JAMPIV010017748.1, from coordinate 105,688 downwards.
TGTGAGCAACCCTGAGCCCATATCAGTAAGGAATCAGCAACTGGTACAGACAGACACCTTCACATACCTTATATTGTAACACTGAAAAATACGTGCGGGGCATCACAGGCAAAGATCATCAACATCAGAATGAATAAGGCAAGCAAGCTTCGCTGTAAACCGGACACAGCCTTTTTTAGCCTAACAAATCTGGAAGTGTGCCTCCCAAATTACAAGCACAAGCACAAATAACCTTAAAATAGAGAGATTATATCAGAGCTGTGTGCTTTTTGTGCTTCTCATATGGTGCGGAACTGCTGGAACTAGTTACAGAGAAGGAAATGTCGAAATTGTAGTCTCTTTCACACAAACATAGGGAACTACTAGTTAAATAAAAATTCTCCGAATTTTTGGCCGAATAACATCAAACCAAGATCAGCTTACTACGGAGCAGCAACCAAAGGAATCAACAGTCAGAAAATAATAGACACACCATCATAGCTGGCAGACGCTGGAGCTGGGTTGGCCATGTCCTCAGAAGAGCCCCTGATGCCATCACAAGAACAGCTATGCTTTGGACCCCTGAAGGAAAACGAAAGAGAGGCCGACCAAAAACAACCTGGCGGAGGACTGTGGAGGCTGAGATGCAAAGAATGAACCAGAGTTGGGGCACTGTACGAAGGATGGCCGCCGACCGAGCAAAGTGGAATCAATTTGTTGTTGCCCTACAAGACGCCACTGGGCGTGATGGCCACTGACTGCTTTGACGTCGGCTAAGGATCAAAGAAGAAGTCCATTTAACGCTGTACGTGCCAGCAGTCCTTTTCAGGGCTTCTACATGGTAGCTGATAGAAACTAGTAGTCCTTTTTAGGGGTTAATTTTTATAAAAAATACATTTGAGTTCACAGAAGTCAATTTTTTTTAAATGGCAATAGTGCTTTGATACAACCGATGGACTTCGGTCTAGGCTGAAAGTGACGTGCCTCGCCACAAGAAGGCAAAAACATTTTAAAAAAGATAAGCAAGAAAACAGTCATCGCTTTAAAAGGAGGCAACCAATAACTGGAAGAGAGCAATCACGATCAATAACGACAAAAAACAAAAAAAACAATAATGAGAAAAATACTATGGGAAAGGTAAAGAAAATAAGCAGAATACAGACTGCACTTTAAGAATAATGAGAAAACCAGACAAGAGGAATGAGAAAACAACACCAAAAAGTGAATTCAGCAGAAAGTGACGAGTGAATATAGTAAAAATTATAGCACACTACATAATTGATTGTCAGATGTTTTTTTATGTCTAAAACAGGGATTCTTAATCCATTTTTTCGATTTGTTTTGTTTTGTTCAAAACTTCACATCTCCCATGAGTGTGAACTTAATGTTTACACCTCCCATTAAATGTGTTCTCCACATTAATAAATGTCATAAATGACGTCAGATGTTGCTGCAAGGATTTTCTTCTTCTTTCACCTTTCATCTCCCCTTGGAGTCCATCTGACCTAGTGTGAAGGCATTTTCCTTCAGTTGCATCTCTGAATGCATGTTTCAAGAGTAAGACAAAGAAGATCCTGAAGAGGGTTGGGGCCAGAACGCAGACTTGTTTAACACCAAAGGGCTGTATGTCAAAGGGCTGTGATGTGCTAGCATATTGGACTGTTACCTTCATGTCTTCATAGAAAGGCCTTTTCTACTCTCTTGATTTTTCCTGAAGCTGGCGGAGAGAGAAGATCATGTCTGTTGTTCTACCAGCTCGGAATCCACACTGTGACTAGATATAAGCGTTCATATAACTTGTGTAGTCGCATTAAGATGACTCTGGCAATAACCTTACCAACAATACTAAGAAGAGAGATGCCTCTGTAGTTATTACAATCACTTCTGTCTACTTAATGTTTATATAGTGTTACAATCTCGCATGTCTTGAGGAATAGTTGTCTCTTCCCAACACTGGCACAGCAGCATATACTTGTACAAGGGATGTAATAGTGTACTCTTACAGCATTGGATTAAATCAATTAAGAAACTTTAAGAAAGCAATTACGATATATTTTGTAAGGCAGCTCACACTTCTCCTGTATCTCTTCTTACTCTTCCGTGGGATGGCGGCCCCCCCCCCCCCCCCCCTCCCCCAATAAGTTAAGAACCCAGATCTAAAACGTGAACCAATCAGGACTGAGGTAAACATTTCGAACAATTTTTTTTATTTATTTTTTGTTTCTTCTATGTTCATCGATAACTTACCTGAAGAAGCCGCACCTGTGCGGTCTTAAGTATGAAATGTGTGGTTTACTGGGGAATATGAAATTACCGTGACATACAGGTAAACACACCTAAAAAAAAGAAGAAAAAAAAACAAGTTCGGTTCTTCCTAACAGAGAATGGAAGCACGAGAGGATGAAAGTGTAAAAGACAACAATAATGAGTATTTAAGATAATGAGAGAAATGTCATGTAAGATGAGACAGCGCCCGTGAGAGATTGATAGACAGAAAGAAAGTGAGTTTGAATACAGAAGACAATATTTAGGACATATGATGTGATAAGTAACCGATGGAGGAAAAATGCGTCGGAAATGATAAGAATTAGAGAAAGAATGACAAACTGTGGAAGAATGTGTTTCGGAATTAAAATGTGAGAAAGCATGCCAGAGAAAAACGTACACACACACACACACACAAATCCAAAAAAAAATAAATAAAGAGGTAGGTATGGTCAGTATTAGAGAGAGAATCCAATATGGAGAGAATTAGAGAAGTCAAAAATTAGAGAGTGTTAGAGAGGAAGTGACATATGGACAGCATTAGAGAGGCAGACACACCGAGAGAAAGAAGCTGGCGAGAAAGACAGGGGGAAAGACAGACAGGGAGAAAGACAGACAGAGAGTGACAGAGAAAGATAGAGAGAAAGAGAGAAAGAGAGAGAGTGAGAGGGGGAGAAACACAAAACAAAATATTATATAACTTACAGAAAGCCCTCTGACAGAAACACATTTTTGATAGACGATTTACAAAAACATAATGGATGGCAATAACACATATTAGAGAGTATCAGAGAGGAAGTGAAATATGGAGATAATTAAAGAAGTCAAAAATTAGAGATTATCAGATAGGAAGTGTTAAGTCATGTTTTATTAATGGGAAGGTGTAAAATGAACTTCAGAAAGTATGGGCGTCGGATTTTTTGTACAAACGTAGTTTAGCACGCGTTTAGTGATGAGATGATTTTTTGAGTTGGGGGCTTATTGCTCGATAAATTTTGAACACAGCTCAACTGTGTGGTTGCTAGTTGTTTTTTTTTTTTTTTTTTTAAATATGATAAAGCAAGTTGTCGAAAATATTCCTAGAGTGTTAGTTTGGGGAGAGACGGAAGGATGAGCGATAGTGGACAGCGGTTAGAGAGCGCATGAGTAATTTTTTCGAGAGAAAGAAGCTGGCGAGAAAGCAACGGAATGGACGAAATCCATTTCGACAGAAGAGTGTACAGAGAAAGATAGTGAGAAGGAAAGAGTGATAATATGCAGAAATTTACTGTTTATTGAAAAATTGAAATATTGTATCTGCTATTCAACTTATAGAAAGTCTTGCTGAAGAAACTGTTTATTTGAATTAGATAGAGAGATATTGTATCTGAATCAAAGCCTTGGAATATAACGGCTCGCTATGTACTGTTTTTATTGAAGTGAATGTTCACAATATTAGGATATCTTATACCTGAAAATGGAGATTAAATTAGAGAAGTCAAAAATTATGAGTTATCAAATGATAGGAAATGTGTTCAGAGAGTTAGAGTAAAACTGTCAAAACGTTAGAGAGTTCAGACAACATTCCTTGACTCCTAGTGAAATATGGAGAGTGATTAGAGAAGTCAAAAAACCCTTATAGATTATCAGAGAGGCAGTGAACATATGGAGAGAATTGTGGCCATCCGTAAAGCCGTAGAGAGCCTATCATCAGCGTAACAGTCACACATTATCTTCTTCCATGCTCCGCACATCATTAGAGGAAGTGAAATATGGAGAGAATTAGAGAGTCAAAAATTAGAGAGTATCAGATAGGAAATATGGAGAGAATTAAGACAGTCAAATATTATATTAGAGAAGAAGTGAAATATAGAGACCAGAGATTCAAAAGTTTAAGAGTACAGTCAAATATAGAGAATTAGTAAGTTAAAAAAGTAGAGAGTAAGTACGACATTAAAGAGTTCTAGCTCAAGTATAGGACAGGGGATGTATTAAAAGAGAGGGTAAGGGAACTACACTACATAAGAAAATAACTGACAAGAAGTATGCAGGAAGTGAAGTATAGACAGCATTAGACAATAAGTGAAGTATAGACAGCATTAGACAATAAGTGAAGTATAGGGAGCATTAGAGAAGAAGTGAAGTATAGACAGCATTAGGCAAGAAGTGAAGTATAGACAGCATTAGAGAAGAAGTGAAGTATAGACCGCATTATGCAGGAAGTGAAGTATAGACACCATTAGACAAGAAGTGAAGTATAGATAGCATTAGAGAAGAAGTGAAGTATAGACAGCATTAAACAGGAATTGAAGTATTGACAGCATTAGAGAAGAAGTGCCGTTTAGACAGCATTTGCCAAGAAGTGAAGTACGGACAACACTAGAGAAGAAGTGAAGTACAGACAGCACTAGAGAGGAAGGTAAACATAGTGTGATAGAAAACGTGAAGACCAGTGAGTGCGAAGAAGAAAAGAAAGCTGACAGACAAGAATTGTGAAGCAGAGGAAGTTTAAAAAAAAAAGTAATCGAGAGAGATAACATGTAAGAGAAGTGTGAGTGTCACAGGATTGGATCGTTCTTTTTTTCGTATTTTCTCTCTCTCTCCCATTCTCTAACTATTTCTTATTTTCGGAGCCCAGAAATTCGTACTACGGTCACTGTTTACATTTTCATACTTCGATTCATGTTAGGTCAAGGCGTAATTGACCAACCCGAAAGATTAATTGAATCACTAAACGTGATAATAACCAGATTGACTCCAGGTAATAAGTACTTAAAATACGGGTTTAGTTGCATAACCGCGTCTGTCTAGACGGGCACACGGATTTGTATCGCTCCAGCGTTAAGGCAAGTGCCTGATAAGCTACGTACTCAGACCTCCGACATTATCTGTGATAATAAGTACAGATAATCTCAATCTTGGGAGACATTTAAAGTGTGATAATAGTAAAAATGACCGATAATCGACGGAAATAACAACTTCTTATATGGAAAGTGACTGTCTGAATTTCACAAACGTATGAGTCACGCAGAAAATTCCATGAGGAATATACATTCGTTCTGATTGGAAGTTTTGTCGAAAACGCGATGCGAAAACTTGGGCCGAAAGCTGCGATATAACGTAGAGCATTTTAGACATACGACACTGCATTCCAGAATCGTCAAAGCAGACAGCTCAGACTAAAACCAAGAAATAATAGAAGTATGGAATCTGACCTTACAGGACCGGACGTTTTGGAGCACATTTGAACACTACAGCAAGGAAACTCTACATGTTAATACGGAAACCGGACTCCTACAGGACCTACTCACGGTACAGAGGGATTCTAAATAGAAGTAATACCCCAGACGCGTGTCAGAGGCATCTGCATCAGGTTGCCGAGACTATTCAACAGAACAAGAAGTCTAGAGTTCCCAAAAGTTATTGTGGTGAGTTGTATAATATATTTTGTACTTTGAATTTGACATGTTTGAACTTGCTAATGGTTATACAGGTCCTTACGAGGCTGGCAATCTCAGCATACGAAAATGATACATTAATGAACCACCACAGTAAAGTGCTGGTGATTGCTTCGTGCTAGTTCTCACAGAGAACGAAAAGCAGAGGTAACCCCAGACTCCAAGTGGAGCAGGGAATGAATAATGATGATGACATCATCAAACTATATAATTCTCGCCGTTTGTACGTCGGTCACATCTAAGGGATGCAACTGTGGTTGAAAGTTAGACATTAATTGTATTGTTTCCCTTATATGTATTCTCCCGAAAATAGTAACATCCAACAAAGAAAAGTCTGTGTAGAACCCAGTTTCATTCCAGAAACGGATTTAACTCATCATTTTGAAAAAAAGAACCTTAAAATGTAAGTTTTTTATTGTTTTTCCAAGACAATATTTTAATTTAAAGTATTGCAGACTTATTATTATGGATCAAAATGATAAGATGGCTGCAAAACGAGCTGCAGATGCTAAGAGGAAGAGACGATCGCGTCAATCACAGCGAGCAAGCGAGACTCTAGAAGAAGCAGCAATACGACGACAATATGAAGCGGCACAAAGACAAGCACAGCTTCAGTCACAACGAGCAAACCAGTATGCAGAAGAGCATGAACATTCTTTGAAACAAAAAATGTTGTCATCAAAGAACTGTTATATTGAATTAAAAAGTATTTTAAAAATATATTACAGTATTTGATTTAGTTCCGTCATTATTGACGGGTTATTGCTATTATGTATATATTTACTATCATTTGTAATAAGTTGTATGTATACTTGAACACGTTCACCCAGGCACAAGCCATTGCACTTTCCGCTGTCCAGTCGCAATTTTTACTTTAAATTAACTAAAAGAATGGTGACTTTCATCATATCACCTGAGTTATATAATGTACGCTCTGGGAGATTAAAAATTCAGATAAAAAAATCGGTGAACGGGACAGCAAGAAAGGCGCCTGATTAATATCAGGAAAACAAAGGTTTAGCAGAATAATTTGTTCTTTTATTCCCTCTAAAGACTGTGGTACGGATCGAAGAGACCATTTTGAGGGTAAGTTACTGGGCGATACCAGTTTTAAGTACTAGCTTTATTTTTTTATATTTAATGTGGTTCAAAGCTTGCGATCGACATTTGAAACCTACGTTCCACGGGTTGTTAAGATACCTGCATGACCAGGAGAGGTTACCTCTTGAACTAATCTGGAGACGTGCCTTCGCCACGGAGACGAATTGACGGAAACAGCAGCATCAGCACTTCAGCGTTTTGGCAGCTAAGTTACATTTCTAGTAGACCAAATATAACAGAACTCTATGTTTCAAAATTAAACCTCCTAAAGCCGGCATATTTTCCATGAAGACACTTACTTTTTATTAATCACTAGCTCTATTTATTTACATTTGTTCAAAAGTAATTGATCATTACATTTTGTTATATGCTATTTAACAAATTCATAGTTGATTTAGTTATTACAGAGAGAAGTGCACACGCTAACATCAGAATCTTTACTATATCTATATAGAGCTAATAAGGAGAATTTTATTGTTAATTCAGTTGGGAGCCTGTACAAGCTAATAATAAATTACAGAATAATCCTTCACAAAAGACGACGGGCAGATAAAAAGGTAACATTGCTAAGACTTATTCAGCATTGTTCTTGATTTCTGAATATCTTATGAAGAGTATCTCGAGATAGAAGCATCATCATCGTTCAATCTGCATTACTGCCAAGAGTAATCGTGTGCGAAGGTAGATACCTTTGAAGACCCACAATCGATACTCAGGGTTTTGGCCATTGTTGGACCATCACTGCAGAGCGAGGGGAGGCAACCCGTGATAGTGAGACAAAAATGTATAAAAGAGAAAGTCAGAGGGAGATAATCGGAGAACTCGTGAGTACGGATGGATTTACTTCAACAGACAAACGTAGGTTGTTATACCCTCTGTAGCATAAATTTCGGTCACAAGTTAGGAGGGTAAGTTTAGAGGAAGGAAAAGTACTCACACACATACATACAACACAAACACAACAGCCTAATGGGAAATAATCATGCCTCACAGAGAACTCTCTCTGACCTTCTCTGTCCTTGAACACTAAATTCTAAATCTCATTTGCCGAGAAGTAATAATGATAAACAGGACACAGGATAGCGGGAGGTAGGCGGCAGAATATGTGAGAGAGATAGGCAGACACAGAGAATGACAGACACAGAGAGAGAAATACAAGAAAAGATAACGTCTAAATATTAACTTAATCTTCCACTCCCCAATGTACCCCCCACCCCCAGGGTTCGTCTAAATATTAACTTAATCTTCCACTCCACAATGTACCCCCACCCCCTGGTTTCGTCTAAATATTAACTTAATCTTCCACTAAACAATGTACCCCCCACCCCCAGGTTTCGTCTAAATATTAGCTTAATCTTCCACTCCACAATGTACCCCACCCCCAGGTTTCGTCTAAATATTAACTTAATCTTCCACTCCACAATGTACTCCCCACCCCCAGGTTTCGACTAAATATTAACTTAATTTTCCACTCCACAATGTACCCCCACCCCCAGGTTTCGTCTACATATTAACTTAATCTTCCACTCCACAATGTACCCCCCACCCCCAGGTTTCGTCTAAATATTAAGTTAATCTTCCACTCCACAATGTACCCCCACCCCCAGGTTTCGTCTAAATATTAACTTAATCTTCCACTCCACAATTTACCCTCACCCCCAGGTTTCGTTTAAATATTAACTTAATCTTTTACTCGACAATGTACCCCCCACCCCCAGGTTTCGTCTAAATATTAACTTAATCTTCCACTCCGTAATGTACCCCCAACCCCAGATTTCGTCTAAATATTAACTTAATCTTCCACTCCACAATGTAGCCGCCACCCCCAGGTTTCGTCTAAATATTAACTTAATCTTCCACTCCCCAATGTACCCCCACCCCCAGGTTTCGTCTAAATATTAACTTAATCTTCCACTCCACAATGTAGCCGCCACCCCCAGGTTTCGTCTAAATATTAACTTAATCTTCCACTCCACAATGTACCCCCCACCCCCAGGTTTCGTCTAAATATTAAGTTAATCTTCCACTCCACAATGTACCCCCACCCCCAGGTTTCGTCTAAATATTAACTTAATCTTCCACTCCACAATGTACCCTCACCCCCAGGTTTCGTTTAAATATTAACTTAATCTTTTACTCCACAATGTACCCCCCACCCCCAGGTTTCGTCTAAATATTAACTTAATCTTCCACTCCATAATGTACCCCCACCCCCAGATTTCGTCTAAATATTAACTTAATTTTCCACTCCACAATGTAGCCGCCACCCCCAGGTTTCGTCTAAATATTAACTTAATCTTCCACTCCCCAATGTACCCCCCACACCCAGGTTTCGTCTAAATATTAACTTAATCTTCCACTCCCCAATGTACCCCCCACCCCCAGGTTTCGTCTAAATATTAACTTAATCTTCCACTCCACAATGTACCCCCACCCCCAGGTTTCGTCTAAATATTAACTTAATCTTCCACTCCACAATGTACCCCCACCCCCAGGTTTCGTCTAAATATTAACTTAATCTTCCACTCCACAATGTACCCCCACCCCCAGGTTTCGTCTAAATATTAACTTAATCTTCCACTCCACAATGTACCCCCCACCCCCAGGTTTCGTCTAAATATTAACTTAATCTTCCACTCCACAATGTACCCCCCACCCCCAGGTTTCGTCTAAATATTAACTTAATCTTCCACTCCACAATGTACCCCCACCCCCAGGTTTCGTCTAAATATTAACTTAATCTTCCACTCCACAATGTACCCCCACCCCCAGGTTTCGTCTAAATTGTCTAAATATTAACTTAATCTTCCATTCCACAATGTACCCCCCACCCCCAGGTTTCGTCCAAATATTAACTTAATCTTCCACTCCATAATGTACCCCCACCCCCAGGTTTCGTCTAAATATTACCCCCCCCCCCCCCAGTACTTTTTCTCCATGGGAAAAACAACAACACGTGAAACCCCTGGCTGAAAAAAATGACAAATATAGCAACAATCATTTTCTGAGCCCGACAAATAACTGAGCCCCGAGGACATGTACATACATTATAAACTCCCAAATTATACTGGAGTCTTTTATCTCCTTCTGCCAAGGTACGAGGACTGTTTCCAACATACTACAAACAAATACCAACCAAATTATATGTCTGTATTTGCAAACCACTTTCTAGGTCTGCGTACTGCTTTTTCAACACACAAATAAAAATAACCAAATTATATGTCCGTATTTGCAAACCACTATCTATACTAGTGTAGCAGTTAGGTTGGTTAAGAGGGAAAATTCGGTTAGATTTATTTTTATGAGATTGATTTTTACTATTGATATTAAAAAAAAAAGAAGGTAAAGGAACCCGTTACACGCCCATTGAGGCATATTGGGAATATGGTGTTAGGCCCATATTATCTTGACCGTCGGCACACGAGGGGTGATGTGGTCGGCATCACGCCGGCCGCCTTAACCTTCCCAGAGTAGCTCTGGTGCCGATTTGGGGCTGGGTCGACCCAGGAGCCGTTTGTGGCCTAAAAATTTTCCGCCTCATCTGGGGATCGAACCATAGACCACTGCGCTAGGAAGCCAGTGCACTAACCACTATGCTACCGCGGCTCCATACTATTGATATTAGCTGAGTTTAATTTATGGTCAAAGGGAAGTAATACATAGAATGTGAATGGGGGACAAAATACGTCTTACACCCTTCTTTAGTTACAGGGCATATGTCTTTGTTTGTGTTTTGAGATGGGCTAGGTGATCGTAATTTACGTGTTTTGAATGGGGTGGTGAGTTGTTTTTAGCGAACTATGTTCTGGATGCTTCGAAAATAGTTGTAATGGTAAATCGTGGTTTTAGACAAAATCAGTTTGCTCCTAGATGTGATAGTTAGCTTCTAGATGTGGTAGCGAGTGGAGGTTTTCATCGGGTGGTAAGCCAATGCATATTGGTTGCTTCTACGGTGGCAGAAAAGCTGCAACTATCATCCAGATATCCATCTCGATATTTGCCACGTTTGTGTTTGACAATGTTTAGTTAGTCATAGGACAAGATGTCAGTGTTTCCAGTGAGAGAAAATGTGTGTATTCGAATTATCAGATATGTTGAGTTTTACCAAACTATTACGTGAACTGTTGGTGAAGTGAAATATAGTAGACAGCCAAGTATAAAGTGAACTACAGTGGACAGGCAAGGAATTATAGTAGACAGCCTAGGGAAAGGACAGCTGAGTTTGGTAAATGTACATCTTTGGCGATCAGGCCAGCGTCTATATCTAGATACGCCAAATGTTAGCTGCTGTTTACCAGTTAAAGAAAAAAATCGAGATAAACATTTAAGTATATAACAGATGGGAACAAGACGAATCAACAAGGATTCTCAAATGGCTAGGTCAACAGCCACAGTAGAACAGTCTGATAGAAGGAGAGACATAACTGAAGAAATATTGTTAACTATTTGTCACATCACTGAGTTGTACCAACCAGCTTATATTGTTCAATTTAGAAGGTTGAAGAAAATGGTTACTGTTTAAAGATTTATGTCAAGATGCAAGTAGCATCTCATGTACCTCTCACGTAAATAAACATCACCATCATCTGTTACAAGTCGTTCTGGTGTTGAGCGTACTACAGTCTGATAGGAAGAGAGAGAGAGAGAGAGAGAGAGAGAGAGAGAGAGAGAGAGAGAGCGAGAGCGAGAGAGCGAGAGAGAGTATGATGTTTAAGGTATTGACAAAACAACCGTGGATCTGCTGTAGGGTTGTGATCTGAACCTAAAATACGATCAACGAGATTTCAAATCATCAACCGCCACACTAGCTATACGGACCGTCTTTCATACATAAGTTAGTTGCTTATCCTTTTTACATGACGTGGCAATCAACCCCAGCTTTTATTGGCTGTTTGTGATTTTTCTAGGCAATTTTTTTCATTCAGTAGTTTGCCATTGCCATACATAAACAACTAAATTATATGTACTTCTTTGGATACTGTTCACTAGCTATGCGGCCTGTTTTCCAACATACAAACATAATCAACTAAATTATTTGTTCTTCTTTGGATACTGTTTACCAGCTACGCGGATTGTTTTTCTGTTTTTCAAAATACATTCATAAACAACCCCATTATACGTGCCACTTTACAAATCGCTGTGTAGGTATGCGACCTGTTTTCAACTTACATACATGAACAACCAAAGTATATGTTCTTCTTTAAATCCTGCGGTATAGTATGCGCCCGGGTGGGCAACATAATTTTTGAACGAAGCCATAGGTGTGACGAATTTCATGATTTATTCGTCGCATCAAATAAAAATGGTGCCTATACCACTTTGATTAAAGGAGGAAATTCCTAAATCCCTTTAAATAATTTTATTCAAGCATCCTTCTTCTTCTTGAATCCTTAGCGCCTGGCTGATAAAGCAGTCAGTGGCCATCACGCCTAGTGGCGTCTTGTAGGCAGCAACAAATTGTCTCCATTTTGCTCGGTCGATGGCCACCCTGCATGCCGTCCCGCAACTATGGTTCATGCTTTGCATCTCAGCCTCCACTGTTCTCCGCCAGGTTGTCTTTGGCCTGCTTCTGTCCCTGTCGCTGTCCTTCTGATGATGGTGTCACGGTCCCTTCTGGTGATGGTGTCACGGTCCCTTCTGGTGATGGTGTCACGGTCCCTTCTGGTGATGGTGTCACGGTCCCTTCTGGTGGTGGTGTCACGGTCCCTTCTGGTGGTGGTGTCACGGTCCCTTCTGGTGGTGGTGTCACGGTCCCTTCTGGTGGTGGTGTCACGGTCCCTTCTGGTGGTGGTGTCACGGTCCCTTCTGGTGATGGTGTCACGGTCCCTTCTGGTGATGGTGTCACGGTCCCTTCTGGTGGTGGTGTCACGGTCCCTTCTGGTGGTGGTGTCACGGTCCCTTCTGGTGGTGGTGTCACGGTCCCTTCTGGTGGTGGTGTCACGGTCCCTTCTGGTGGTGGTGTCACGGTCCCTTCTGGTGATGGTGTCACGGTCCCTTCTGGTGATGGTGTCACGGTCCCTTCTGGTGGTGGTGTCACGGTCCCTTCTGGTGGTGGTGTCACGGTCCCTTCTGGTGGTGGTGTCACGGTCCCTTCTGGTGGTGGTGTCACGGTCCCTTCTGGTGATGGTGTCACGATCCCTTCTGGTGATGGTGTCACGGTCCCTTCTGGTGATGGTGTCACGGTCCCTTCTGGTGATGGTGTCACGGTCCCTTCTGGTGATGGTGTCACGGTCCCTTCTGGTGATGGTGTCACGATCCCTTATGGTGATGGTGTCACGGTCCCTTCTGGTGATGGTGTCACGGTCCCTTCTGGTGATGGTGTCACGGTCCCTTCTGGTGATGGTGTCACGGTCCCTTCTGGTGATGGTGTCACGATCCCTTCTGGTGATGGTGTCACGATCCCTTCTGGTGATGGTGTCACGGTCCTTCTGGTGATGGTGTCACGGTCCTTCTGGTGATGGTGTCACGATCCCTTCTGGTGATGGTGTCACGGTCCCTTCTGAGGACATGGCCAACTCATTCACAGCGTCTGCCTGAAGTGATGGTGTGCATGCCTTTGTTTTACTGCACCACGTGTTAGCAGCCAAAATTCAAAGAATTTTCCTTTGGCAGGTTGTGTCGAACGAGGATAATTTAGATATTTCCTTTTCTGTCACTCTCCAGCACTCCGCGCCATACAAAAGTAAAGAAAATATGCATCTCTCGTATAATCTTAATTCAAGCATTATTCTTGCTTTATTCAGACACTAATCACAGAAACTCAACGATAATTAAAAAATTTTTTTGCGAAAACTTGCAATCTTCCTGTTGACCAACCAGTCAACAATTGGCTGAATATTTGAATTTTGTAGGCTTGTTGAATCATATACGATATGAAAGAACCGCTCTGAGTTTTCGGGACAGTCCGGAAATGCCCGTGCACATATTTTATGAGTAAAACAAACAAAACAAAACACCAAAAAAAACAAAACAATTTTCACGAATCTTTTTTTTAATGAAATTTATGTTCTGTATAAAGGCAGGTCTAATAATTCAAAACGCCACACTTTTGTTACCAATTCGCCACACTTCTGTTACCAATTCGCCGCATGTGTCGATTGGCGAACGGTTTACCCACCCTTGGGTTTGCGGCTTGTTTTCAAACATATATTCGTAACCAACCACAATATATGTCCCCCTTTATACAACTCGTGATGCTGAGCACATCACCCCTAGTACGAGTATGTTGATGGTCAAGAAAATACAGGCCTAACACCATATTCCCAATATGCCTCAATGGGCGTGTAACGGGATCCTTTACCCTTTACCCGTACCTTTACACAACTGATTTGAAGGTAGGCGGCCTGTTTTCAACATATATACTACTTCTTCTTCTTCTTCCTCGTTCGTCCTGAAAAGGACGTTGGTTGCGTTGTGTCGCCGTTTACAGCGAAGGTGCGATATGTGCACCTTTCGGCCCGACACATCCGACTTCCCACGGCATTTTTTTGGAATCGGGTTTGCCCTCCCTTTTCGATCCCTACTCTCTCAGCCAGACTGCAGTGATGCAGCCTGTTTCTAGGACCACCACTTGGAGGTGGAGTAGGGTCTTGGTCAGCTCTGGTTCGCTGATCCAGACGAAATCAGTCAAGCTATGAATCGCTGACTGCATTCATCTCTTATGCTGCGTCTTCGGTCCCCAACATATATATATATATATATATATATATATATATATATATATATATATATATATATATATATATATATATATATATATATATATATATATATATATATATATATATATATATATATATATATATATATATATATATATATATATATATATATATATATATATATATATATATATATATATATATATATATATATATATATATATATATATATATATATATATATATATATATATATAATATCCCAGCTTTTTCTGTCAGTAACGCTAAGGGATGCAACGTTGCTTGAAAGTTAGATATTAATTGTAATGTTTCCCTTATATGTACTCTCCCGATAATAGTAACACTCGACAAAGAAAAGTGCGCAAATGACGGTGTGCACAACAATATTTATAGAATGTGTGATCCCGTATACACACATTGGGATCCTCGCTGCTGCTACGTAGTTCGTGTACTGTGGTGATGCACGGTGGTTTTTATTTTTTTTAAATACTTTTGAATAAGTAAAATTGCCGTTAGGTATTGGTGCTTTTGAATTTAATTCTCGTCTTATGACGGGCTTTTACACTTGTGTATACATAAACAACAACTGATGTATGGTCGAGCATGGGGCTGGTAATCCCATCATGTAGAAACATTGCTACAGAGTCCATTGCTGCTTGGGAATACGCTTGGCGCTGCAGGCTTCCTGCAAGGGAGCCAGCTGCAGATGCGGTTTCGTGATCTAAAACGTGCGAAAAAGGATATGATGATGATGAAATACACAGATAGACAGCTATTATAGTTGCATCGCCATCATCATTAGCTGCCATCTTCACATCTCAACAATAAACAACCAAATTGGATGTTTTCCTTTAACTCCTCTTGTCTAGGCATGCTACCTATTTTCCAAGTGGTTAGACCGATAAATGATCAAAACTGTCCGCCTCTACTTTCCTCAGATCTCGTTTGTCAATGCTCTTATGTCCGTTCTGTTGTTGATCTTTTCCCACCGCTGTCATCTCTTGTCTCTTTTACCATCAGTTTTCATGTTTCTCACTTTCTAACTTGCCCCGTTGAAGTTCATGGGGTCCTCAGAGAAGATAACAGAAATAATATGGCCACTGCTTCCTCAGTACCATAAGAAGCGACTGAATCAAGGCTGTGCGAAGGGCTGGTAACTTTATCATAAAAAGCATACTGCTACTGAAATAACTGCTACAAGAGGATATGAAAGCCTTAGGTGCTGGTTTCCCACAAGGGGATCGGCTGCTGTGGTCGTTGTTACATACTGCACGGGGAGAATAAAGAGGAGATTATTACGATGATAGTCACATTACTGTAAGCTCAGTAGAATACATAGTAATTTTTCTTAAGTATCGAGCACGTTATATAATCACTAGAGAAAGCACACACGATACTTGAAATCGCAGAGGCACATATTCATGAAGCAATGTCGTGACAATGCGATGATACAGAACCCCGTATAATACGATTACGCCCTATTTTTCTTTGTTCGGCCTGTACGAAAAAAGACTGCGAATTTTTGAATCAACATGGGTTTCGACTGTTACGCCTACACTTAAAAATAAAAAAACGTGTACATCTTCTTCTTCCTCACTCGCCCTAAGACTTTTACATTAATGACTCTAATAAAGACAGTAGTCAGCTCAACGTTCCTGACATCTCCGAACAGTTTTTCTGTTCACTGTTGTATGTTGGGCAGGACTGGATCAGATGTTCGGCTGTCACGCGGCTGGTGCCACAAGAGCAGAGATCTGTTGGACAAATCCTGCATTTGTGATAAACATGGTATCTCAACTTACCCGTGACCAGTGCGTAAGCGGAAAATGATGACCTGATCTCGCCAAGATAGCTGGTGATCATCTTTTAAGTGACCTGGGTGTTCTCTGTCCCATTTGGACTTGAAAATGGCTTTTATAGTTCTTTTAGCCATTTCATAAATTGTCTCTATATCATTTTGTAGCAGTATTCCCCCTTCTTTAGCAAGTTTATCTGCCTCTTCGTTGCCTGGAATGTTGCAATGGGCTGGTATCCACTGCGCTGTGCACTTGTTGAAGCATTTTGCCAGGTTTTCAAGTCAGTTTATCAAATCTTTCGATCCCGTAGCATGGTGGCTCTTCAGGGTTGTTATTACTGAGAGGGCATCTGTAGCTCATTATCTGTTTTTTTCTGCATTTGCTTTGTATTCAATAAGAGTTTCAGCTGCCTGTTTCAGGGCTTCTGCTTCAGCACAGAAGTTATTGCAGTATTTGCCAGTGGCAATTGCCATAGAATGGATTCTATTCTTTAATTTTATGAGGATGCCAGCTCCCCCATTCTCAACTGCATTATTTGCTGAACCATCAAAAACTTGTAAATGACAACCTGTACTGTGAAATTGTGTTTTCACAAAGTATCGCTGAAATGTAATACTGTAGTCGATCTCCCTGTTTACAGGTGATTTGGTTACTTCTCTCGATTACCAGAAAGCTGTTAATTAGGTCGTTGAATCAAATTTCTCTTAATCAGGGCCTGGTCTTTCTCTACACAAGCATTTGCTTTGACTCATCACTGTCTTTGGAACTCTTTCTGGCTTATTTTTTTTTTTTTGGGGGGGGGGGGGGGGGGGGGGGGGGGGGAAACTTTGCTTTTGATTCTCGTTTAATTTTCTTAACACTGAAAGACTCGAACTAAAATGTGGCAAAATTGTGAAGTTTATGTGACTAAAATGTTCTACAGGATGGGGTACCCAGTCGCCTGCCCAACCCTCCTTAGTAGCTTCTTACGACATGTATGCTAAGATACAGTGTTACTATTCTTTGCTGCCTTTTCCGGCCTCGGTAACTCATATGTGAGGGATATGACACATATTGAGGATACCTGCTCATGGCCATATAAGGTAGTTCTTGTTGTGGAATCCTCAGGTATGAGATGTAGAGGTTAGACCGGAGAACCCATGGAGAAGAGAACTGGTGATAGAAATGACAATGATGAGAAAGGCAGGGAAAGGCTTGGAGCTGGCATGTGTTTGTTGAAGGCCTATGCTCCTTGTGGAGCTAAAGGGTACTGAATGATTGATTGACTGATTGACTGACTAATTAAAAGTGAGAGAGGACGTGAGAGTAACGGACAGAAAAAAGAAAAATATGACAAGAGATATATGCGTATAAAGAAATTCGTATATACTACTGCTAGGAGATGTTTAATCTCTCTCTCTCTCTCTCTCTCTCTCTCTCTCTCTCTCTCTCTCTCTCTCTCTCTCTCTCTCTCTCTCTCTCTCTCTCTCTCTCTCTCTCACTCGCTCTTTCTCTCCCCATCTCTCCACCACACAAACCAAATAACATATTCTCTTCTCTATACCACACAAACCAAATAATGCATTCCCTCTAATGACATCTATATCACACAGAACAAACAATACAATCTATCTAAAAACCTCTACATCACATAAAGCAAATAATCAACTTTATCTAATGACCTATCTACCACATCAAACCTAAAACCACATTCTCTGTAATGATCTCTCCAACACTCAAACCAAAATCTTTTTGAGTCACTCTGAGTTTTCCTCTCTCTATAACGCACTAACTAACATTTCATATTCCTCTCTCTATAACGCACTAACTAACATTTCATATTCCTCTCTCTATAACGCACTAACTAACATTTCATATTCCTCTCTCTATAACGCACTAACTAACATTTCATATTCCTCTCTCTATAACGCACTAACTAACATTTCATATTCCTCTCTCTATATAACGCACTAACTAACATTTCATATTCCTCTCTCTATAACGCACTAACTAACATTTCATATTCCTCTCTCTATAACGCACTAACTAACATTTCATATTCCTCTCTCTATAACGCACTAACTAACATTTCATATTCCTCTCTCTATAACGCACTAACATTTCATATTTCTCTCTCTATAACGCACTAACTAACATTTCATATTCCTCTCTCTATAACGCACTAACTAACATTTCATATTTCTCTCTCTATAACGCACTAACTAACATTTCATATTCCTCTCTCTATAACGCACTAACTAACATTTCATATTCCTCTCTCTATAACGCACTAACTAACATTTCATATTCCTCTCTCTATAACGCACTAACTAACATTTCATATTCCTCTCTCTATAACGCACTAACTAACATTTCATATTCCTCTCTCTATAACGCACTAACTAACTTTTCATATTTTAAAAAAAGGTACTCCCATAGTAGATACTGCAGAAGGGAAGTAAAGTGTTAGAGACTTTACGACGCTAGGTTCAGCTTTTTTATGAGCTGCGGTGACCAGCTCTCTTCCTCTCTGACTTTGTCTTCCTTAACTCAAGAACACAGTCAGGTACCCATGTCCTCTTCTTCTTCCTCTTTCGCCCTAAGACTTCTACATTAATGACTCTAATAAAGGCAGTAGTCAGCTCAAGGTTCATGACGTCTCGTTCGCCCTCAGACTTCTACATTAATGACTCTAATAAAGGCAGTAGTCAGCTCAAGGTTCATGACATCTCGTTCGCCCTCAGACTTCTACATTAATGACTCTAATAAAGGCAGTAGTCAGCTCAAGGTTCATGACATCTCGTTCGCCCTCAGACTTCTACATTAATGACTCTAATAAAGGCAGTAGTCAGCTCAAGGTTCATGACTTCTCGTTCGCCCTCAGACTTCTACATTAATGACTCTAATAAAAGCAGTAGTCAGCTCAAGGTTCATGACTTCTCGTTCGCCCTCAGACTTCTACATTAATGACTCTAATAAAGGCAGTAGTCAGCTCAAGGTTCATGACGTTTCGTTCGCCCTCAGACTTCTACATTAATGACTCTAATAAAGGCAGTAGTCAGCTCAAGGTTCATGACGTCTCGTTCGCCCTCAGACTTCTACATTAATGACTCTAATAAAGGCAGTAGTCAGCTCAAGGTTCATGACATTTCGTTCGCCCTCAGACTTCTACATTAATGACTCTAATAAAGGCAGTAGTCAGCTCAAGGTTCATGACGTCTCCAAACAGTTTTTCGTGGAGAGAAGTGGGTTGTTGCCATATGCTACTCCGTTCACTGCTGTGTCTTGGGCAGGACTGGAGCAGATGATCGGCTATCATGGGGCTGGTGCCACAGGTGTAGAGATCTGTTGTACCAATCCTGTACTTGTGGTATGGTTGGTACCTCACCCTGTAAAATTTAACTGCTGCCTTGCATAGAAGTCACTTAAAACCAAAAGGTAGGGAAGAATTCCCATGTAAATGCATGCTGAAGTCGGATGCACTGGGCCGCAAGGCGCACAACATAGTGACACGCAAACCGCCTTAAGGTACCTTATTTACAGCTTTGTCTTCATTGTGAGTTTGGAGTTTCCGCAAACACGCGATGTGAGGCGAGCAAAGGTAGCTGCAGCTTTGCCAATGCGGCTGTCAATTTCTGTGTCCAGAGAGAATAAATATTAGACAAACATAAAGGTATGTTTTCAGGCACTCGTAAGAAATAAAGAAGTAGAACACTAGACAAGAGAAAAACAACAGACTCGAACCCCGGACCTTCCGTGCGACAACACCGCCTAGCTATGCAAGCGAATCACACTATCCTCCCGACCATCTAGGCATCACCAAAAACTGATGCTTCGATGACTGGTCATTAGTGCGAACCGCAAGACACAACACCGGAAGTTTACAATGGGCAGCCCAGCCTATTAATGAGGCAATCACTTCTGTTGTTCCCCTATTATACAGTATAGGTCAGTCCACACAAGACAAAAACCTCAATACTGTGTCTAGTAAATGATAGACTTAAGAACAGTAAGTATAGAACAGAGGGTAGGTTTTTGGTATTGTATAAACATTTATAACACGTAAGGAAGGGAAACCCGAGGCCTGTTGTTACGCACATAATTTTTCTAAGACTTTGTATAATTAACTTGCCTGAATTGTGCACTGTAATTTTTTCTTGGTCGAAGGTAAATAACCCTTGTTTGACTGTGATTACATTTTCAATGGTGGTTACCTTCTCTTGTGTCCTGTCTCGCCGGTCCATTTTTTCGATCGATGTCAGATCATTCTCCTTATATGGTAGCGTCGGTCAACTGTTTTCTTGGAATGATTGAAACCAGAGTTGATGTTATTCCCTGTCCATATAAAGCGTGATTTCGTTATATCTTTGTCTGGTATGTCTCCAACATCGTCCCGTGTGAGGGTTACTCAGGTGTTTGCGTTCTGCGCATGTCTGAACTTTAAGTGAGTTGGAGAAATCTTCCGGTCCGGGGATTCGACAAGATGTTTTGAGCAGAGAGGACGCCTCCGCGTCTGTGATCTTTTGATAGGGAATTGGTAGTCCTCCTGTGAGTTAGTTTAGCTAACGAGGTCTTTCCCTATATGATTCGAAAACGCCTGGAGGCGTATGTGTTGTGATTTCGAAGCAAGGTAATACCCTCCTTATGTTCAAATCTGTAATCTATTTTGATGTTTGACATTGGTCGTTCTCTGCTCAGTTACCAGTTACAGGAAGGAGAGGTTCTTCTACTAGAGATTACACCCCAGGTATCTTCATACCTGAGATTTAGATGTATACGGGTCATGCTAGGCGCAGAGAACAGTTTCTATGCTCTTTGAACTTCGCAATGCTAGCGACGGTATCTACAGCGAGGTTAGACTTAGAAAATCTACAAAGGTCAATCTGACCTGTACTCTTGAAACGCCATTCCCGTGCGTTCAGTGGTGAACTCATTTACATATCTGATCGGATAGCATCAGAGAGGAGTTTGTTAGACTTATGTACATTATGATATGAAGCTGACGCTGTCGTAAGCTGGAATTATATATATATATCAGCTCATAGGATTTGCAAGATCCATTGCAGAACTTTATGTATGCACATTACCATGTACTACAGTGACTATGACTTATTTAAAATCGATGTACAGTACCTGTTTTGTGGCGTCAGAAAATAAACGATGGAACACGTCAATAGCAGTTTACACCCTTCTATGACTTTTCATGTCATACCACATGTGTTATGAACCTGTGAAACCACATCACCTACACTCGCAGCCCCACCCATAAACCAGACAAGACACCTCACACTCCATCCTATAACCTAGCTGGTGTCTATAGGGTGGGACTTTATATGGCTACACACTAGCAACGACTGTGGACTTAATACCTACAACGTTCATAGTGGCCAGTAGTCAGCCTAAACCACCCTTATCACCTGTAAACAGTAAATAAATATTAGACAAACATAAAGGTATGTTTTCAGGCACTCGTAAGAAATAAAGAAGTAGAACAAAAAACAACAGACGTGAGTGAGTTTGTCATTGATGGAAGACCCTAGGTATGTGAAGTGGCGCACCACTGCCAATTCGTAGTTATTGATAGTGATAACTGGTGCAGCACCCACATCCTGACTCGGCACATTTGTTTTCTTTAGACTTATTGTGAGGGTTGTTTATTTCTATTACTTCTTGTTTTTTTATAATTGCTTGGTGCAAAATTTTCTGTCCACAGTTCGGGTTTGACCCTAATCCCAATGCACCCAATGGGGAAAGCAGACAGTGGCGGGACAAAACTTAATTGACTGGGGGCTGCACAGCTTGAAGCGGGCGGTAGCTGTCCAGTGAGATCCTAGAACCTCTCCCACTGTCGGAAGTAGCCCCTGGCGCCATGCCCAACGCCAATTGGGCAAAATGCTTATAACCGGTAACTGCTACTTCCCGTGTTTTGCGGACACCTATAGGGTGAAGCTGGAGTGTCCTCTCCAGGGCGCGAGCTTGGGCACAGATATGGAGATCAAGCTGTTGCCCATGCAGCATGTTCCCCCCTCTCCACACAGCCGGTAGATCCAAAGGAACGGCAGTAGCCGATACAGTTTGGTACCAGCCACGTCGTAGGAGTTGCCAGAATAATGTCGAATCGACATTAAACTGCCTTAGTGACTCCGACACCGGATCTTTTCTCAGGGTTTACTCCCGAAGCCTGTGCCATAAATGAAAATTCTCGCTAGGCAGCGGTGGTTTGAATTCAGAGTTTTACATTCTCTTAGGCATGCTACCAAACAAGGATCACGAGCCCTATCTGCCCGAAGCTACTGATTTTAAGGCGCCAGTGACTCGCCTTCGCCCCTTCTCCCGTCAGTGGAAACAGTTCCGCCGGGCTCAAATTGAGCCACATATGAAAGTGGGGGGGGGGGGGGGGGGGGGGGGGGGGGGGGGGGGGGGGGTGGAAAAGGGGGGGGGAAGCTGGGCTTGATTGTCAGAGGCTATTTGAGGCGCGTGCCATAGAAGCATTTACCTGCAGTGAGAGCTTACCCTCGCTACAACTCCCAGCTATAACAACCTTTGGAACCACCCAAAAAATAAAAAAATATATATACATAAGTAACATTCTCTTCCCTTCCACAATTCAGAGTACAAATTTTATAAAACCAAACGAATTACACTATTGAAGAAATGCAAACACTCTCTCTCTCGCTCTCTCTCTCTCTCTCTCTCTCTCTCTCTCTCTCTCTCTCCTCTCTCTCTCTCTCTCTCTCTTACTTTTTTCCCCCATGTTTCAAAAAAAAAAAAAAAAACCCTACTCATTTTTTTTATTATGATTGCATACTGTAAATGAATGCTGTTATGGTAACTTTATAATGTTGCATGCCTTTAAATTAATGCTTAAAGCATCATGTGGGAATGAAAGGATATAGTATGCAAGATAAATGAGAGTGGAAGGGCAGAATGTTAGACGGGCCTGCGCGCCCAATTCTTTACCCTTCGAAAATAAAGTTTGTTCGTTCGTTCGTTCGTTCGTTCGTTTTCTCTCTCTCTCTCTCTCTCTCTCTCTCTCTCTCTCTCTCTCTCTCTCTCTCTCTCTCTCTCTCTCTCTCTCTCTCTCTCTCAAAATAAAACATTGTTCCAGCGACGTTGCATCCACAAGTTCCAATTTCAACATCATGGTCCCAGACTGTCCCAATCACTTCCAAGGCAAGACAAGGACGATACGAGGCTTTTGACAGTGTCTCCAGCACGGGGCACATCTCTTGTATCATGTTCATTATATGTCGTGCTGAGTACTTATCATGTTGATTACATTTGAACTTGATTATATATCATGTTGGATATGTATCATGTTGATTATATATCATGTTTTTATCCAGATCACAAAGAAAGGTGAACGAGTAGACAGATGGATGGATGACATTAGATAGACAGAAAGCCATTATCATCTGGATGGATGGATGGATGCTATTAGATACAAAGTATCTGCCAGCAGGCAAAGGCTAGTAGATGGAAGCAGACATGAAGACTGAGAAACAACTACAGACATAAGGAGACAGACCGACAGACATGCACACCATTTATACCATAAGTGAATGGAGTGATGAACGGATGGTTTAATGTGGATGAATGGATGAAAGGATGGATGGATAGACATACAGACAGGCAAACAGGCAGGCAGACAGACAAACAGGCTGACAGACACAGATAGATAGATAGATAGATAGATAGACAGACAGACAGACAGACAGACAGACAGACAGACAGACAGACAGACAGACAGACAGACAGACAGACAGACAGACAGACAGATAGATAGATAGATAGATAGATAGATAGATAGATAGATAGATAGATAGATAGATAGATAGATAGATAGATAGCCAAGCAGGCTAGCAGGAAGAAGGACTAACAGATAAACAGACAAACATATTTGTACAACAAGGGGCAGACAAATTGGCAGTCACAAACAGAGGCTCATTAGACATATTCACAGACACAACAGACAGACAAACAAAAAAGGCAGACTGATATTTACGTTTGCTTGACGTATTCACAACGGTATACGCCTAATAATAACTTGTTTTGAAGCAACGTTCACTCTGAGAATCTTCCAAAGCTATGGCCTCAACAAATCTAAGGTTTTCCGGTACATTAGCCATTGTTATCTTCGCTAAAAATAAACCACTTACATCACATCTGCTCCAATACCTTCTGCTGTTTAAATCAAGGTATGCGGGGGAAAAAATACTTGAATAATAAACCTCGTTAGGCTATGACTTTCTTCACAGCTAGATTTCACGTCTTGAAGTGTAAAGACACGCTTTCTAAAAATAATCCAGGCAATATTCTGGCTTCGTTGTCCCGGCTCGATTTTTAGCTGGATTGTTTTAACATGTACCTCAATTAAACCCGGTATTCTACGACTTTTTCGCTCATCAGAAAAGATTTTCTAAAATAAAACTATTTATTTACGATGTTTTAATCATGAGAAAACGACTTTCTATAATAAAACTATTATTTACGATGTTTTGATCATGAGAAAACGACTCTCTATTGTAAAACTATTTATTTACGATGTTTTGATCGGGAGAAAACGACTTTCTATAATAAAACTATATGTTTAACGATGTTTCGCCATGAGAAAACGACTTTCTATAATATAGCCAGTTATCTACGATATTTCCATCATGAGTGTAGCAAGACGGACAGGAATCACTCTGGAAATTTCCCAGTAAGTAGTAATCTTTAGGATTTATCGTACATATATTTCTATATCTTAGATTCACAACGGAGAAAACATTAATAATTCTGAGACGAAAAATAAAGCAACCAATCAGGAGTGCGAAAAAAAAAAAGAAATAATCAAACGCAGAGGTAGCGTAATTTCATCGAAATGAAAAAAGTAGATTCAACTAGAGACAGATTAAACCAATTAGACTGATGAAAGGGAGATCCAATCAAACACAGGCTCAATCAAATTCACACGGACTGGGAAACTGTATATAAGCCCGCTTAGACTCAATTCTGGACTCTCAAAATTTCACTTCACTGTCTCATGGCTCGGAAGACGTCCAGCGGACTGACCCACACTTGTAGAAGTCACACAGCCACAGCCCATAGCTGAGAAAAGCCAAGCTGACCTGCTTTGTAAGCCAACTTGCATAATGAGTGTCTCAAGGGTATGTTAAATTTGTATTGATCACTAGGTTACAAAGTATCTTGGTGTTATGTAAATTGATATAATATTTAACATTGATAATATGATTGACTTTGATTTACATGCTAGTGGGTTATCTCGGTACCCCTAAAACTATACTGACAACTGAAGTTGGTCTCCAGCGGAATATAACCTGAACCAATCCCGAAAAGCATTGACGCAGCTAGAGTCCATGTCACGACTGCTGCAATCAATACTAGCTATAAAAGCTTACAGTCCTTTTCATGGCTTAGCTTTTAAATGATGGGTGCAAAAGAGTTCTTCTTCATTTTCTTCCTCTCCTCCTGCTTCATTTAAATTTTCGCTCGATGTAATTTCTTAAACTGTATAAAGGGAAACCACTTTGGCCTAACTTAAGACCAAAGGGAATTAATTAAGACAGAATTTAGACATTTTTAGAATGATTTTTATAGCCTTTCGATGCCTGTTATTGATTGCATGACGTACTTCTTTGATTGACAAGACCACAGCCTCATAACTATGTTATCAACATGAGGATTCTGATCAACAGTGGCCTGTCATCATCGGTGGATCGTCTTGGTTGTAGGCTACAGATACCATAGTCCGGGGCATATGTTTACACGTTCCTGCCCCTGAGAGAATCGCAACAAAGCTTCTGGTGAGGAAGAAGCAAATCCAAAAGTCACCAAATGCCGATATGATGTTAAGAGGCATTGACAATTTATTAATTTCGAGTTTGTGATTTTTGTAAATACCTAACTTTTACTACATTCTATTTTAAATATTAAAGTGTACTGATATATTTTCTAAATTGCAGTTGATTTATTTTGTTTAAATACCAGTTACTGTTCAAAATTTTTGCTCGTGTGTGGAATTCAAAGAACATTTAATATTTTTAAAATTTGTAGGGATAACTAACGAGCTGCATTTCACATCAACTATTAATAGAGACACCCTTGGAGCATAGGATAGGTCTAGCGAGAAGGTGACTGACTTTACAGCTCTCTTCTACAGCTACCATCTGGAACTGTGCAGTTATCTACCTGACTTGTCTTGTGCCATCAATACCTCTGGTTCGCCATTTCTCTTCTCCATTTCTGGGAACTATTATTTTACTATTTAACTTTCGTCTCGCCACAATAAGCAAACGACTGTCTATAATAAAACTAGTTATCTACGATGTTTTGATGATGAGGAAATGACTATACGAAAACAAATTATCTATGATGATTCGTCCATGAGGGAAGGACTTGCTATAATAAAACAATTTATCTATGATGTTTTGATCATGAGGAAACGACTGTCTACAATAAATTATCTACAACGATTCGCTCATAAGCCAGGACTTTCAATCATAAACCCGTCTCTCTCTCTCTCTCTCTCTCTCTCTCTCTCTCTCTCTCTCTCTCTCTCTCTCCCTCTCTCTCTCCCTCTCTCCTCTCTTAGGACTATCTCATTGCACACGGACAACTCCATCAGTGCTCCGATCTCCTCCCTTAGATCACACAAGGAGGACTCAGAGCAGTGCATGAACTCCGTGCACAGAATTCCAATGTGTGTACAAAAAAAAAAAAGGTAAAGGAACCCGTTACACGCCCATTGAGGCATATTGGGAATATGGTGATAGGCCCATATTATCTTGACCGTCGGCACACGAGGGGTGATGTGGTCGGCATCACGCCGGCCGCCTTAACCTTCCCAGAGTAGCTCTGGTACCCATTTGGGGCTGGGTCGACCCAGGAGCCGTTTTGTGGCCTAAAAATTTTCCGCCTCCGAACCATAGACCACTGCGCTAGGAAGCCAGTGCACTAACCACTATGCTACCGCGGCTCCCAATGTGTGTATATAATGTAAAAGAATCTCACATTCGATAAATATTTTTGTGGCGGGTAGGTTTCCTAATTTTTAAATTTTTGCCAGGGCAGCGGGCCTGATAAGCTTACTCTTTACGATTTCCAACTGCCGTGAGATTTGTAACGTGCGCAACTTGCACACTGGACCTCCTACTTTTCCGCCCTTATCCGAGAAGGATAGACATCCGATCTCACTACCCATGAGACCAGGGGGAGTATGACGTAATTAGTACCATGGGTTCTGAAAAACATATTTCAATAAATTATAATCCCTCAACTGGGGTTCGAACCAGGTACCTCTTGAATACGAGACGGACGCCATACCTCTGAGCCACTCCGACCCCGCAAAAAAAACCCGATTCTACTTCTGATAAGAGCGTCCGATTGGCTGAGCGGCTATAGTGCATGTTTCTCGCGGAAAAGTTACCAGGTTTCTGGATCATAACCTGGCAGCGTCACACTCCAGTTTACATAGTAGTAAAATGGTACCTGACTGTTCTCTTGAGTTAGGGAAAGGCAAAGGTAGCGAAGGAAGGAAACTGATCACCCCATTCCAAAAAGACTGAACCTACTATAGTGAAGTCTTTAACACTTCCCTCTCTAACTACTGTTACCTTTACTTTGTCACTATTGATAAAAACAATGTTCATCTCCCTCCTCTCTCTCTTTCTTTTTGTTTTCACAGGCTACTCTCTCACAAACACAGCACACCAACAATGACAAAAATAACTTCAAAGAAAAATAACGCAGGGACCTCTCAGCATGAAAGGTGGAAACTGATGCACGTTGCTCCGTACCAAGAATATATTTTGTTTTAGTCTCATAGCATATAATGACGTAGGGGAGTGAAGGGTTAGAGACTTCGCTGTACTAGGTCCAGTTTCGAGAGGTGAGGTGACGAGTTCCCCGTCTCGATGCCTTTTCCTTCCCTAACTCAAGAGAAAAGTCAGGTACCCATGTTGGGTTCCGATTATTGTGCTTTGGTTCTCGTTTGTTCGTTGTTTGAGGTGTGACAATGAGTTTGTCGAAGCTGTCTACTTGATAACGCGAATGTATTCAATTTGGAACAAGTAGTAAAAAGTCAACTGCAACTGCCAACCCTGGGCATGGTAACTAATGCCAAGAAGATGTATAGTTCAATCAATTTATTTAACATGGTACGGTTCACTAGACGAA
Source organism: Oreohelix idahoensis (assembly GCA_024509875.1). Lineage (NCBI taxonomy): Eukaryota > Metazoa > Mollusca > Gastropoda > Stylommatophora > Oreohelicidae > Oreohelix > Oreohelix idahoensis. The sequence continues at coordinate 77,272 of JAMPIV010017748.1, read as the reverse complement.
CATATAAGGTTGACGACGGCTGGTTGACGTTCACTGGACAGCACACCACGTAAGGTTCATATTTTAAAAATGCAGTTAATTCGTTCATAAAGATCATCGCTTAGGTAACGTCAGAATAGTTACAGTGTTCATAACATGGCATCCAATTAAGCAAATGAGGCAGTTATATAAGATAGTTCAATCTTCCACTATCCTATGACCTTGGCAATGACGGAGAACTTTGTCAGGTCTGTAATATCATATAAGATTCCGATACTACGTATCTCCTTTAGTACCGGCCTCTTATTTTCAATCAATGACGAATAACAATACTATATACTTTTCTGCCCACGACCTTCGTGGCATCATAGCTTTGATATAGCAAAAATACTTGAGTCACCTCTGCTTTGCGGGGTACGTATTCGTAACAGCCGAATACTGATTTATATCATAACAATTTATATCAAGCCAATCCGGGATGATCCTAACGTCGGAATCCGTCGGCTTTAAAGTTTACATAATAAGTTTCACGTAAGACTCCATTTTGTACCAATGACGTATTGGTTCAACTAGACGTCTACGTGAGAACGAAAAGACATTATCATCAAAAATCATACTTGCTTCTCTTCCCAAGAAATAACACTAGATTACTGTAGACCCGAGTCCTCATCTATGAACAGACGGACGGTCATACACAATAACAATATACCCGCAAACGGGTTCGAACGCCATGAATCAATGGACTCGTTCTTGGGCACTAAGCTTCTCAACCCCCGCTATGACGTAGACTGACTGTCTAGCTACACGTGCGGTCTACATAACCCCCTATACGCCTTAGTGCACAACCGTGCGCTAATGAAATCAAACTCACCAATAAGACTTACTCTCATGTGAGTCGGTGCGCAAAGTTACTTACAGAGGTAGGACAACATATTAACAATATGATACTACCTTCATCTGTCTACGAAAAGGGCTCTACAGATTCCTTACCCATCCCCCCAAAAAATTAATTATATTAATTTTTTTCCTTAATACTCGACACTAGAGGTGATTCAAGTTTACATATTACAATTTTACAAATATATCATGATGAAAATAATCAAATATGAAATTGCAATCAACTTAACTGAACAAAAGGTATGCATAAAAGCATACATCCACAATTGACCACTTTTGGTACAATGTGGTAAATGAAATAAAATAACATATTTAGAAATATTGAATTAACACAAATGTAAAGAAATGATGAAAAACCAATGAATAAACAGAAAAGTGATGGATATGTCTTTAAAATGACAAGTGAAAAAAAAAATGAATAAAAATGAAAGAATACAATTTAAACACGTATAAGAGCAACGCACTTAACTGTGTATCTAAGTCATTTTGTGGTACTAATTAAATTACCAATGTTAAATTAATGTGCTTAAATACCAATATTAATAAATCTACTTAAATATTATATAGTTAATTACATCAATCATTATGTTAACTAACTAATTATCCAAGTTTAATAATCTAATTAATTTGTTTATTTCACTTTAATAGTGTTATTAATTCCTTAAATAACGAAAGTTCCATTTTCCAGTTAGTGAACAGTTTATAATATAACAAGTTCAGTTCCACAAAGAAAATCCAAGTGTTAGAAATGTCATTTTTGTGAGAAAATATAATCCTTTTTCAAAGTTATTTTCTCTTTAATGTCGTAATTAAGTGACTTTTATTTTCAACAAGATAGTCATATATCTTAACGTTCAATGTTATTTTGATACATAAGCATTGTAAATCTCACTTGAATGAATGTTAATGAATCTGATAATCGAGGTATTACACGTAAAAGTTACAATCGATGAACTGTCAGTATCGAAGTTTCAGTTGTCTTAATGGCGTAGCTGCTACTTCGATTCATTCGGACATCTCGACAAGATGTCTGCGAGAACATTCTGTGTGCCAGGTATGGATCGGATCGTGAAATTAAATGCTTGTAACGCGATCGCATACCTGGTAGATTTGGCAGATTTTACGTCCTTTGTGTTGAGTGCAGTAAGAGCTTTTTGGTCTGATTCAACAATAAAGTGTGATCCGAGCAAGTATCTCTGAAATTTATTTATTGACCACACAAGACCGAGAAGTTCCTTATCTAAAACAGAATACTTCTGTTCGGTTGGAGTTAACTTCCGTGACGCATAGAGAACTGGGTGCAAGGTATCATTGTATTCTTGTAATAAGACACTTCCCACGCCGTAATTAGAAGCATCGCTGCGTAATACAAATGGCAAATTCTCGTTAGGTAACCTTAAAACAGGATGATTAGAAAAAAATGTTTTTATGATATCCAACGCGATTTGATGTTCGTTAGACCACCGAATCACGTTAGCTGCACCTTTCCTAAGTAATGAAGAGAAAGGAGCAGTAATGGACGAAAGATGTGGTATGAATTTCCCATAGTATTGTACTAGTCCTAATAGAGATCGCACTTGTTTCTTTGTTTTAGGTGTGGAGATGTTAAGGATTTTAGAGACATTACTGTCCTCTGTATATAACATACCGCGACCAATACGGTGTCCCAAAAAAGCAATCTCGTGGAAACCCACAAATGCCTTTGATGGCTTAGCAGTTAAATTATGATTTTGTAACGTGGACAGTAATGAGTTTAATCCTTCTAAATGTTCTTCCCATGAGTCACTGAAAAGACAAATGTCGTCTATGTACGCAATGACGTTGGGATGATGAGATAGGATTCGACGCATCATGCGTACGAACGTGGCAGGAGCGTTAACTAACCCGAAAGGCATAAAATTAAATTGGAATAGGCCTCGGGGCGTCGAAAAAGCAGTGAGTGGTTTTGCCCTTTCTGTCAATGGTACTTGCCAATAGCCTTTTGACAGATCAAACTTAGAGAAGAAAGTAGAATGAGATAATTTCACTAATAAATCTTCTAAAAGTGGCAAAGGTTCAGCGTCAAATTGTGTGACTTTATTTAATTTTCTATAGTCTACACATAGACGAATGTTATTATCTTTCTTTCTTATTATCACCATAGATGAAGCATATGGTGACAACGATGGTTCAATTATGTTTAATCGAAGCATCTCATCTAATTCCTTTTCGACCTTATCTCTATAGTGTAAAGGTATGGGATATGGACGAATACGGATAGGTGTTTCATCAGTTAGGAGAATATCATGCTGAATAGTTGAAGTATGACCTGGAATGTCAGTGAGAACCTTATCATACGTTTGAAGAAGTGATGAAACTTGTTGTCGTTGATCAGTCGAAAGAGAAGAAGAAATAGTGACATCATTCCAGTTTTCCGTGGAATGAAGAGGTACAACTGGTATGGGCAATTGTACATCTTGAAAAGAAGATTCTTCTTCTTGTATAACTGACAAATTAGTATAGTTGTGAATATGAGGAGTAGGATCGTCAGTCGCTTGAAATACTGATTGTAAATAATCAGGACGTGAATAATACTCTTTCAACATGTTAATGTGAAAGGTTTTATGTTTTCCGTTAATATCTACGATGTAGTCGACATCGGATATTCTTGAGATGATCCTAAATGGACCTCTCCATGTGATAAGTAGACGATTATTATGTGAAGGCAGTAAAACAAAAGCCTCGTCACCAGGAATAAGCTGGCGAAGACGTCTATACCGATTTGCAAATAGACGAGCCTTTTCCTTAGACTCTTCTGATGATGCAGTAGCTAACCTACAGGCATCTATTATTCTCTTTCTTAAAGAGATAACATATTCATATGAGGATTGAGTTTCCTCAGGTATATTATCTTCGACCAATAAATCATGGATTAAAGACATAGGACCGCGTGGTTGTATGCCGAAACCAACTGGAAGGGGGAAAACCCTGTTGCTTGGTTTTGCACTTCGCGATACGCAAAGAGAGCAGCGGGTAGGACCCTGTCCCACTCCTGAGGGTGATCTTGAGTCATCTTACCCAACAACTGCTTGAGTGTCCTATTCTGTCTCTCAATTAATCCATTCGACATCGCATGGTATATAGAACTGAGAGATCTATCTATACCCAATGTCTTCATAACCTGTGACATGGATTCGGAAATAAACTGGACACCATGATCCGATAGGATCTTACGCGGAAAACCAATGCGTGAAAAGATCAGCATTAACGCTTCTGCAACACTTGCAGATGAGGTGTTTTTAAGAGGTATGGCCTCAGGCCAACGCGTACACATATCGATACAGGTGAGAATATGTGTATGTCCTCTTGCAGATGGCAATATAGGACCAATGATGTCTATTGCCATTTTATCAAATGGTCTAATAGGTATGTCCGCAGCTTGGATAGGAGCATCATGATACGGACCCCTTACTTTAACTTCCTGACATGTAACGCAGGAACGACAATAGAGATTAACATCCCTATGAACGCCAGGCCAATAGAATGCGGATAGCACTCTAGCTTTGGTTCGGGAAAAACCCATGTGACCTGCGCATTGTGAATCATGAGCATGTCGTAATATTCTGGGTCTCATAGTAGACGGGACCAGAATTTGTGAACGCACCAATGAATCTGTTTCTCTTAGTAATCTAACTAAAATACCTTTTTTTAGAGCAAATTGGTGTCTAGACTTTGCAATTTTGTTGTTATTATTTTTCTTAGTCGCCAATTCAAAGAATCTATGCAAAGAATTGTCATTCTTTTGTAAATTAGCAAACAGCTCCCTTGAAATAGGAGAATCATCATCATTACTATTATGAACCGTAGGTTCAGAAGTTGATTCACGCGACAATTCAGTAGCTTGCGCTCTGGTAACCACTGCATTTGCAGCATGAATGTGTCGCTTTTCCCATTCATTAATTTGCTCTGGTGTACACTCTTTTATACCTTGTATGCAACCAAGTATCACATCGCTAATTGGATTCTGCAGAAGACAGGCATGTATCTTCCCTGAAAAGAAAGGTGTATGTAAGTTAATGATTGCTGTAGGGAAGGTTTCCACAGTTCCCCCAAATGTGACGCACTTGACCACGTTGCCTGTGGCCAAAGAGGGGTCGATCAGAGAGTTCCGCACTCCGACAGTGCTGCAGCCTGAGTCAAACAAAATAGAGCAAGGTATCGAGTTAACGTATCCTTTGTTAAATTTTAAACTCCCTTTCCCATGGTGAATTGATGCAGAAGTAGCTGTACAAACTACAGGTAGACTTGGTAAAGTGTGCCCGCATCGCAGCGTCGTGATCGCCTTGGGCTGGAACAGCGTTGAGCATTCTTGACATGTCTTTACCTGTTCTAGATCGATACAAGACATGGCGTTATGTTGATTAACATTAGTATCATTAACTTTGTTAGTTTGTGATTCAATTGAAGCAACATTTGAATGTTGTCGTGGTCTGCTCGACGATCTATCTCTTCGTCGCGATCGAACCTGATTATTGTCATTAAAATTGCTATAATTAATGTTTCTGTTATCGTTAAAATTTGGCTGAGTCCGCCAATGAAAGTTTTCACTGTTGTGATGTTGGCGAAATGACCTATTCATAAATCTATTTCTATTTTCTGGTTGATATGATTGAGATCTCCAATGTTGTTTATTATTATTACCTTGATTATATTTAGGATTGTTGTTACAAAAATCTCGAGATCTGTGAGATTGACCCCATGATACATTAAATGGAGCAAAATGTGAGTATTGTTTCCCCTTTTGAACATGATCAAAATTGAAATTATTATTACTTCCCCTTTGAAAATTTCTATCGCTACTTATCGAACGATTTCTAGGGAAATTGTTTTGTTGCATGGCGAAAGCAACGGGTAAATCGTCTTTAAGTTGCGCATTGCTAACATCCATGTTAGGATGAGCGGTGCAGAAATTTTTACAATGTTCTGACATTTGTTTTATATTATCTGGTTTACGTTCATGTAGGAACGCAAGAAATGCAGGACTTACTGCTGATAAGACTTTATCGCGAAGTAATAAGTCAAAAATACCATCATACGATTTCTCTATCTTGGATAGTTCTATCCATCGTTCTAAGGTAAGACGTATTTGCGAAAGAAAATCATCAAAATTCTTGCTAGATTGCGGGAGCATAGACTTGAACCTAAGTCTGTACTGATCCTCTGTCATCTGAAATTTGTTTAGAAGAGCGGCCCTGAGAGCGTCATAATCATTTTTATCTATAGAGCTAGTAGTGTGATAAACAGCCATTGCCTCTCCTGTTAGTAATCTGGATAAGTGGGTGCAATATAATGATTTATCCAAGTTATACGATCGACATGTAGCCTCAAACCTGTCCAAAAAAAATATGACATCGTCGGATGGTGGAGTAAATTTAGGCAATTTGAGATGAATCTCTCTAAAATTCTCATGTCTAGATGAAGACTGGCCTTCCTGAGTCTTTTGTGTATTACATTCACTTGCCAATCTTATTCTATCAAATTCCAATTCGGCAAGTTTCAAATCATGCTGACGTTTCTTATCATTCTCTTCTGTCTCAAGCTGAAGTCTTCTTGTATATTGTTCAGCTATTAATCTCCTTTCTTCCATTTCTTTTTGTTTAACTTCCATCTCAATTTTAAGTAGTCTTTCTTTTTCTGCAACATCCCTTTGTTTATTTTCCATTTCAATTTTAAGTAGTCTTTCTTTTTCTGCCGCATCTCTTTTAAATTTCTCTTCAGCCTCGAATTTTTTCTGTTCGGACTCACGCTGAAATGATCGTTTCTCTTCTAATTCAGCGGCTAATCTCATTTTTTTCTCCTCTTCCTCAGCCTGAAATCTCATCTTCTTTTCACTTTCCTCAGCGGCTAATCTCATTTTTTTCTCCTCTTCCTCAGCCTCAGTCCGTTTTTGATCTGCCACAAATTTCAAATTTTCCAAACGTAACTTTTCAGCATCCAATCTTTGAGATTCCAACCTTTGAGATTCTTTATATTCTGTCATAGCAAATGATCTAATCTCTTCCGGAGGTATATTAAGCGCCTTAGCTTGCTTAATAAAATAGTCTAAGGTAGACATTATTCAATATTATTATGTAATAATACTACTTAAAAGTGTTACTACAACTAGTGGTCTTCGTTCCTGTCCTAGAACGGTAAAATCAAGTTATATAATAGGCAATAATATTAATAATTAATAATGTAATTTATAACATGTAATGGTGTGAAAGCAATAACGTGACAGACAATAGCACAATACTGACACGACACGATAATCAAGACAAATGACTACAGTCGTAGAAATCAAATAAAATAAAAATGTGGAACTAAAATAGAATGTCGTAAAAAATTACGATGACATCTACGATCCAATAATGCACAAGACAATTGACAACACAGTGTAAAAACATATGCTTTGTAAAAAACTGAACGATAGTCAGGTTAGACGGACAATAATCACATACAAAATACATCATGAAACTAAGGTACAAGTAAAAATAGCTACGAAAACAACAATTAAAACTTGACGGAACAGCTAAACAACTACTATCATAAGAAGCAAGTAGCGATCGGAACTACAGCAAGGTTTCTAGCCTTGAACTGGAATTATCGCTCAATTGAAACTTATAATTCAAAACCTACAGAACGTCTGACAAAGAGCCCGAATCGGCTTCGAGATGAACCTCGTTTGTCAGATCGACCTCCCTACCTCCCACAAAAAACATTGAACATAGAACATGCAACATGAATAAATAAACGGTGGACATATTACTAAGTCAAGGCACAGTTAAACGTAAAACGGTGTAACAACACGACGTTTTTACTTATCTCAACCGGCTAAAAAAAACAATATTCCTCGCATCCGGAACTGCATGCTTAAGTCATCTACTTGAAGTACCGTACTGTAATGACCGTTAGAATTGCTGCAAGGTCCAGGATGTTGTCGCCTTGAAAGTTACCATATTTCTATTCAACCGAGTTTTGATAGTAGATTGGAGTAAACCGCAACTGGCCGCCATACTGTTGGGTTCCGATTATTGTGTTTTGGTTCTCGTTTGTTCGTTGTTTGAGGTGTGACAATGAGTTTGTCGAAGCTGTCTACTTGATAACGCGAATGTATTCAATTTGGAACAAGTAGTAAAAAGTCAACTGCAACTGCCAACCCTGGGCATGGTAACTAATGCCAAGAAGATGTATAGTTCAATCAATTTATTTAACATGGTACGGTTCACTAGACGAACATATAAGGTTGACGACGGATGGTTGACGTTCACTGGACAGCACACCACGTAAGGTTCATATTTTAAAAATGCAGTTAATTCGTTCATAAAGATCATCGCTTAGGTAACGTCAGAATAGTTACAGTGTTCATAACATGGCATCCAATTAAGCAAATGAGGCAGTTATATAAGATAGTTCAATCTTCCACTATCCTATGACCTTGGCAATGACGGAGAACTTTGTCAGGTCTGTAATATCATATAAGATTCCGATACTACGTATCTCCTTTAGTACTGGCCTCTTATTTTCAATCAATGACGAATAACAATACTATATACTTTTCTGCCCACGACCTTCGTGGCATCATAGCTTTGATATAGCAAAAATACTTGAGTCACCTCTGCTTTGCGGGGTACGTATTCGTAACAGCCGAATACTGATTTATATCATAACAATTTATATCAAGCCAATCCGGGATGATCCTAACGTCGGAATCCGTCGGCTTTAAAGTTTACATAATAAGTTTCACGTAAGACTCCATTTTGTACCAATGACGTATTGGTTCAACTGGACGTCTACGTGAGAACGAAAAGACATTATCATCAAAAATCATACTTGCTTCTCTTCCCAAGAAATAACACTACATTACTGTAGACCCAAGTCCTCATCTATGAACAGACGGACGGTCATACACAATAACAATATACCCGCAAACGGGTTCGAACGCCATGAATCAATGGACTCGTTCTTGGGCACTAAGCTTCTCAACCCCCGCTATGACGTAGACTGACTGTCTAGCTACACGTGCGGTCTACATAACCCACTATACGCCTTAGTGCACAACCGTGCGCTAATGAAATCAAACTCACCAATAAGACTTACTCTCATGTGAGTCGGTGCGCAAAGTTACTTACAGAGGTAGGACAACATATTAACAATATGATACTACCTTCATCTGTCTACGAAAAGGGCTCTACAACCCATTTTCAGCTGGGTGGACTGGAGTGTGTCGATATCGTGAAACTTACCAAGCACCTTTGCCGCGAGAGACCAGCACTCTAGCCACTCTGCCAATCGGACGTTCGCGAGGAGATAATGTGACAATTTTCACATTGAGAACCAGCAACTGCAGACTAAAGTAACATCTATTTCACAAGTTTAAATGGGAAGGTTATCTGGTCAAGTTGCCTAATAAGGGACATTTACAAGAGTACATAAGTTATAGAGGAATAATGTTACTATCAGTGCCAGGAAAAGTATTAAACAGAATCATCATTGAGAGATTAAAAGAGTCCATAGACAAGCAACTGAGAGATGAACAAGCAGGTTTTCGACAAAACAGATCCTGTACAGACCAGATAGCCACATTGAGAATAACAGTTGAACAAAGTCTGGAATGGAATTCACCGCTATACATCGGATTCATGGACTATGAAAAGGCTTTTGACAGTGTAGACAGAGAATCACTTTGGAAATTGATGAGACATTATGGAGTTCCCATGAAGATCGTTAACTTAATAAGGAAAACTTATGAAGACATGACATGCAGAGTTCTTCACGAAGGACAACTTACAGAACCGTTTAGGATTAAGAACGGGAGTGAGACAGGGATGCCTCTTGTCTCCATTTCTTTTCTTTCTAGCAACAGATTGGGTTATGAAAACATCGACATCACACAACAGAAATGGAATCCAGTGGAATCTGACTAAACAGCTTGATGATTTGGATTTTGCAGATGACTTGGCTCTTCTGTCCCATAACCATAATCAGATGCAAGAGAAAATGAAAATTCTCGATAAGAGGTCACAACAAGTGGGCCTGAAAATACACAGGGAAAAGACAAGGATTTTGAGAATAAATGAAGAAATGATAACAAGGTTGAACTTGAAGAAACACCACTAAAGGATGTAGAATCGTACACACATCTTGGCAGTAATATAGACAGAGTTGGAGGGACAGACTATGATATCAAAATAAGAATACAAAAAGCAAGAGGGCTTTCATTGCATTGGGAAACATATGGAGAACAAGAGAAATCAAGTCCAACAAGAAAATAAGAATCTTCAACTCAAATGTCAAGTCAGTCCTATTGTATGGCTCTGAGACATGGAAAGCAACAAAAACAACAACCAAAAAGCTACAGACTTTTATAAACGGGTGCTTGCGTAGAATAGAAGGACTGAAATGATATGACAAAGCCAAAAATGTGGAACTGATGACAAGAACCAGACAAGTGCCAGTGGAACAAGAGTTGAGAAGAAGACGCTGGCGATGGATAGGACACACATTGAGGAGACCTGTTGAAAGCATTAAAAGACAATCCTTGTTCTGGAATCCACAGGGAAAGAGAGGCAGAGGTAGACCTAAGAAGACATGGAGAAGAAAACTGGATACAGAGGTGAAAATGATGAGGAAAACATGGAAAGAACTTGAGCGGATGACACAGGACAGGAAGACTTGACATGTGTTTGTTGAAGGCCGATGCTCCTCCTGGAGCTAAAGGGTATTTATTGATTGATTTCACAAGTTAAAAGTCGGGCAGACTGTGACGAAAATCATTTGTGCACTTCGTATAACTTTCGTTCTGCGGCAGTATCACTTCATTTCTTCATTTTCCTCACCTCATAGTCGCGACTCTTAGAGTTGTTAACCTCTATTCACACTGCAATAATGTTATTTCACGGCAGAATTGACTATCTTGTGGATTAATTGTAATTACTTAAGTAGTCTAGCCACCTTGAATGCAGAAGGCAAACGTAAAGAGTAATAGTGACTTTGTAATAACTCATTTCCGGCCCAGACCGAGTGACCACCTGGAATTCGAGGTTTATCTCAGCGCCTTCTGACACCTTGGGTGGAAAGAACAATAGACGGCCAGGTGTGTCGTCGAATAATGTTTGTGCGCCGTGCTGTGTCAGCAATTGTCTGTCGCGTCAACGATTTGAGTAAATAAATATTAGACAAACATAAAGGTATGTTTTCAGGCACTCGTAAGAAATAAAGAAGTAGAAAACTAGACAACAGAAAAACAACAGACGTGAGTGGCTTACCCAGGACTCGAACCCAGGACCTTCCGTGCGACAACCCCGCCTAGCTATGCAAGCGAAGCACACTATCCTCCCTGCCATCTAGGCATCACCAAAAAATGATGCTTCGATGACGGGTCATTAGTGCGACCCGCAACACATAACACCGGAAATTTACCATGGGCAGTCCAGCCTATTAATGACGCAATCACTTCTGTTGTTCCCCTATTATACAGTAGAGGTCAGACTTACACAAGACAAAGACCTTAATACTGCGTCTAGTAAATGATAGAACTAAGAATAATAAGTACAGTTTGAGTACGTGGTTGATAATCGGCTTATCTCTTTAGCCCATACATTTTCTGTGTAATTAATACAGATAACATACGTCTGAGGAGATATTATGAGCCAGGCAATCATTGAGGGATGAGATCACATATGTGTTCGCCCGTCTGTATCATAGCGACGGAAGTATACATGCCATTTTGAGAGATAGGTCATGTGTTTAAATTTTAAAATATTTTAAAAGACGCGGGGATACTAATGATCTAACACCCCGACCCACATAGTTCTAAAAAGCTTACGATTGGTTTAATTTGAGAGACGGAATAGATATTGGATTTCATTGGCAAGTTGGTCTAAAAGTACAATATGTAACTTGGAGCGAAAATTGAGATTTATAATCTAACAATTTGAGACTTAGACACACTGCACTGCTAAACGTCAAAGTAGCAACTCCAGAGAGAGAGCCAGAAGAGAGTAGAAATTAAATTCCATACGAAAGGACCAGGACAGAATATTTGGGCAACTTTGAAACTTAAAAGTAAACGAGCATTTTTAAATACAAAGACTGGAGACTTAAGGAATCAGAATCAAATCATAAGAGGGATTCTCAAATAACCCCAGACCCAGTATTTGAAGCATGTAACCTAAGTTGCTGTGTCCATTCTAGCTGTGCCAGGAGATTGTTGATCCAATTTGGGGTAAGTTGTGAACATATAGTTTAAAATGTGAATAGTGACATGTCTGTACTTCTTCTTCTTCTTCCGTCCTTAGCCACCGACCGTCAAAGCAGTCAGTGGCCATTACGCCTAGTGGCGTCTTAGGGCAACAGCAGATAGGTTTTCTTTGCCATTGTTTCCCATCACGCCTATTGGCGTCTTTAGGGCAACGGCAAATCAATCCATTTGCTGTTGTTTCCGTAATCGAAGTGACTGGCAAACGGGTGATCAGCCCGTTGGTTGTCTGTACTTGCTAAGTGGTTATATATGAGGCTGGCAACCTCAACATATGAAAATAGTAAATTCATAAACCACTACAGCAAGCGCTGGTGATTGCTACATGATAATTCATACAGAAAAGCGAAAGTAACAGCAACCCCAGACTCCGAATGGAGCAGTGATGAGTACATTCCATGTGCATCAAGTGTACCGTATCATTTTGTGAGATATATGTACCTTGTTAATTGTAATTCAGGCAAGCCATTGCCCTCGAGATGTCCAGACACATTTTCCCCATTAAAGTAACCAGGAGAATAACAGTGATTTCTAATCATATTCCCTGAGTTATACTGTGTATACTCAGGGAGAATAATTATTCAGAGAGGCTAACATTGGTGGGTGAACAGCGAGACAATGCGCCTGTTAATCTTCCAACCCAGTGTACTTAGCAGAGGCATTTTTTCTTTTATTTTTTTGTCTAAAGTTCGTGGTACGAAGCTGCAAGACTAAAGTTTCTACGCCACTAGTTGTGAGTCAAGTTTGGCAAGTTGTGTGAAGAAGTGCCCTCATCACAAAAGAATTGACGAAACCACGACCGCAGGACTCACTTAGACCAGCTAAGTTCTTATTAAAGGACACAGCAAAGGGACAATTTTTTTTATAAATCCTCAACCCCTGTCTCAGTGAAGACACTTTTATATATAAACATCTCAAATTCACCATCATTCCATCGTTATTTTAACCTGTTAAAACTAATTGATTATTAAATTTGTTGCTTGGTATTTTAAAACCAAACAATCATAGTTGATTCAGTTATTATAGGTATGAAAGCAAACGTACGAGTAAGACTCTTACTTACTTATTCGTTCCTCTTCTACCATGTGTAGAGGTTTGTAAGAAAGAGCGCCATACTATTTCATCGGCTGTCTTCCTCCTGGCTTGGTTCCATTCTAGTCCTGGGGCCCTCAAAGATTGTCCAATGTTGTCCTCCCAGCGGACTTTGGGTCGTCCTGGAGGTCTGGATCCCTGGCTCTTAGTTTCCCATGCTTGTCGTGGTAGCCGGTCTTCTCCTATTCTGCAGACATGGCCAAACCATCTCAGTTGGGTCTGTTCTACTTGGGTCTGCAGGGGTTGGGTTTTTAGGCCTTGACGTATCGTCTGGTTGCGGACCATGTCTCTTCTTGTTACTTCAACAACCTTCCTCAGATACCTCATTTCTGAGGTTTATGAGTAAGACTCTTTAACATATATATATATATATATATATATATATATATATATATATATATATATATATATATATATATATATATATATATATATATATATATATATATAAATATATATATCTGCCCTATGCAGCATTGTTCTTGACTTCTGAAAATATCTTGTGGATACCCCCTTCAGATAGAAGCATCATTATCCTTCTATCTACAACTCTGCCAAGAGTAATCTTGTGCAAAGGTAGTCACCTTTAAAGAGCCATATTAGATACTCTTGAGTTTTGGCCACTGTTGGACCACTACTGCAAAGCAGGGGAGGCAATCCGTGACACAGACAGACATGCTTCCATCTGAGGAAGACATGAAAACAGTTGAAAATGATGTCCAAGAATGTTGACTCCACGAGAGGAGCACATTGACAGCTTAGCCTTCACCAACCCTGATGATGAAAAGACTGAATGGCGATGAGTGGACAGAGATATACCGTCAACTTTATGTGAGAAAAAGGATAGTAAAGAAGAGAAAAAGTCGAACGACAAGAAGAACAGAAGCACAAGAAGAATAGAAGACATAGAAGAAGTACGACAGAGAATTGCTACTGCTGAACACGCCCATAACAAGAACGGAATTAATGCAATAACTCCAAGACGCCGGGGTCTCCTAACTTATATAAAAAATGATCATCGGATTTTCTCCTTCACTGACCTAAACAGCTTATTTATATCGACGATCAATCAAAGCTTTCTGGCTCTCACGAATGTCGTCTGCCTTTACAAGTATGAGAGCGTAGGATATAGACAAGGTCTTTCCGTGAGTTTCTATCCTTTGATTTACTTTCTCCATCCATCCATCTGAGTTCCGCTTTTTTTCAAATAGATACAGACCACTACTGTCCGTGTATCATCATTGTCCTCTGCGTTACTTAAGGAGCATGGAGCCACCATGGTAGCAGACTCCATGCACAACCTCATATTAATAGCCTGGTACGACATGCCTGAAGGTGCAGTAGTTCTTGTCTTTGTTTGTCTGTTCAGATACCCCCAGGATCTCCATGGTGATGTCCGCGTATACTAAAGGTTTTCTTTAATCTCCTTTCTGTTATGTACTCGCGTGTCCAGCGTCGAGGCAGAGCGGTTTAAGCGCTTGCTTCTTGAGGTAAATTTACTGGGTTCGAGACCATCTAGCGTCACGATCCAGTCTGCCCAGCTATAAATGGGTACCTTATTTTGTTCTTAGGAAAGAAGACAAAGGTTGCGAGGAAGGGATCCAATCACTCGGCTTCATAAAGTCGATACCTAGTATAGTGAAATATCTGAATACATCATTCCCAGGGTCAATATCTGCCACGGCACTACAATGACCTCTCACTCACTTGTCACTGAGTTTGTTTTAGCTGTCCGAACAATGTCTGCTGGAACAATGGACAACGTTGCGATCACAAGGCCATCACCGGCTCATTTTAATCACTTTTTTTTTTAAAGCACTTAGATTAGTTCTCACTTTCTTTTCTTTATTGTTTTCGTTCTTTTGTCCCTGAAGATATATGTGACATCATGACAAAATGTCGTGAAAATGACAAATTCACTAGCCTATATAAGATACAGCCTTCCCTCCACTTTCTTCTCGAAGATTCTTAAAATATAGTTCAATACAGCTCAAGATGGCACTGTGAAAATAACAGTTAATAAATATTGTTAGTTGCTTATCCTTTACAGGACGTGGCAATCAACTCCAGCTTTTATTGGCTGTTTGTGATTTTTCTAGGCAATTTTTTTCATTCAGTAGTTTGCCATTGCTTTCTGAACGGTACGGCGCTTATACCATTGTTAAAAATCCACACAAAGCGATCTGCTACCAAACCACCTGCAGCAGGTTTCGAACCTGGTATATCTGAATTATGAAACTGCGTTCATATCCATTAGGCCACAGACGCTGTAATAAATATTACGACAAGGAAATTGTCTCAAATAGCAAGACCTTACTCGAAATGCGAGATATCAATATGGGGCAGACGCAATCTTCCGCTTCCTTCCCTTTGCCCTACACTCCGGTCACATATGACGTATTCCATTTATATTTATATATAGTTCGGTAACGTCGCCTGATCGAGTGATTGACAACGATAACTGGTAAGGGGCTTGGGGAAGATGATCCAGAAAAGAGGACAGCGGTATTCACGATTGTTTAAACAGTGAACACTGAAGACAAATGACTAAACACAGGACACAACAATTAAGGAACTGCCCCGGGGACAAGGGACTGATTACAAACAAACAAAATAAAGGTAGTCCCATAACCGAAACTGTGATAGGGGAGAGAAATGTTAGAGACTTCACCATTTTAGGTCCAGCTTTAGCAAGGTGGGGTGACAAGTTCCGTCCTTCACTGCCTTTGTCTTTACTTTAACTCAAGAGCAGAGTCAAGTCCTCAATTACAGCTGGGTAGGATCAAGTAACCGTGCCGCCACAGGAAACCGCACTAACTGCTCAGCCAGTCGGATGCTCATTACAAACATGATGGAGATATTCCTGAAATTTTATTATGTATTTCTCGCGCTATTACTGTCGAGTCACTCATGCTGGGCAACATCAAAATGGGACGAAGGGTGTACAAAATAAAAGATACACTGGTATTTTATTTTCACATTAAACTAATACTGCCATCACTCTGGTGGGTGTCATTCCGAGCTCAAACTAATACCGTCTTCCCTCATATAGACGTCACACTGAAAATAAACTAATACTGTCTTCCCTCAAATACACGTTACACTGAAATTAAATTACCGTCGTCTTCTTTCCGTTGGACGTCATTTTAAAATCAAATTGTCTGCCTTTCCCTTCAGATTGGAGCTACTATTTGGGCACGCTGGATGAAGGCGTGAACCAAATCTAAACAGACCAATTAAAATCTCCAGCTAACGGTTTCTCAACAGCCACGATACAGCCAGGCATTTCTAGACTAAAACTCTGCGATTCCTCCAGAATTACCGGCCTTAAAAAAAATAATAATAATATAAGGCAATTTGATTTACTACGTCTGCGAGTGACTTTACGTAATGAATAATAAAAACTGGTATAAACCCCACGCATGAGCGAAAAATAGTAACCTCAATCTCTCTTCCTGCAAATGCGCTACCAGTGATAAAGAATAATGCTGCAGTAAACAAAGTAAAGCCCCGTGTAGTCCCCAGGGGGGAGGGGGCTCTGAAGAGATAAAGAAACAATAGGTCTACTGCACCTTCAGGCATGTCGTACGTGGCTACTAAAATTAGGTAGAACCTTATCATGTAAAATAAATTGCCACTGAGACCACAACTGCTAGAGCATGTAAATACTTCATAGAAACTTCCTGCAAGGCGAACAACTGTAGTGGCTATATGCTCCTTAAGGAGCGCAAAGAAAAATTATGAAATGATGACGAAATAAAATAACGGGAAAAGAAAGTCTGCTTAAGATGTCCATAGAAAGTGTAATTTTAGACATGAAGACATCTATCTCAAGCGTAACTTTAGGCATGAAGATGTCTATCTCAAGCGTAACTTAAGACATGAAGATGTCTATATAAAGTGTAACTTTAGACATGAAGATGTCTATAGAAAGTGTAACTTTAGACACGAAGATGTCTATAGAAAGTGTAACTATAGACATCAATATGTCTATAGAAAGTGTAACGTTAGACATGAAGATGTCTATAGAAAGTGTAACGTTAGACACGCAGATGTCTATAGAAAGTGTAAGACATGGAGATGTCTATAGAAAGTGTAACTTTAGACACGAAGATGTCTATAGAAAGTGTAACTTTAGACATGACGATGTCTATAGAACTTTCTTCTTCTTCGATCCTTATCCACCGACCGTCAAAGCAGTCAGTGGCCATCACGCCTAGTGGCGTCTTGTAGGGCAACAACAAATTGATTCCACTTTGCACGGTCGGTGGCCATCCTTCGTACAGTGCCCCAACTCTGGTTCATTCTTTGCATCTCAGCCTCCACAGTCCTCCGCCAAGTTGTTTTTGGTCGGCCTCTCTTTCGCTTTCCTTCAGGGGTCCAAAGCATAGCTGTTCTTGTGATGTCATCGGGGTCTCTTCTGAGGACATGACCAACCCAGCTCCAGCGTCTGCCAGCTATGATGGTATGCATGTCCTCTTGCTTGCTACGAGTAAGCAGATCTTGGTTGGTGATGGTATTCGGCCACAAGATTCGGTGAATTTTTCTTAGGCATGTTGTGTGAAAAGAGGACAATTTTGACATTTCCTTCTCTGTGACTCTCCAGCATTCCGCACCATAGAGAAGCACAGAAAGCACGCAACTCTGGTATAATCTTAATTTTGTGCTTGTGCTGTATTGGGAGGACTTCCAGATGTTATTTAGGCTAAAGAAGGCTGTTCTTGCCTTATTCATTCTGATGTTGATGTCTTTGCCTGCCCCACCGTCTGGTGTTACTATGCTTCCTAGGTATGTGAAGGTATCTGTCTGTACCAGTTGCTGATTCCTTACTGATATGGGCTCAGGGTTGCTCACATTGAGCGTCATGACCTCAGACTTCTTTACACATTAACTACCGTATTGAAAAACACACTGTGGCCGAATTAAATTTTTTTCCTATTTTCATCCTGTAGGTGTTTGCACAAAGTAAGCGGTAGTTTTCGTAATTGTTTACATATTTTTATGAATTACACGTCATTTTAAAGATAAATGAATGTACTATTACAATAAACACCGGTTGTAACTCTAATAGAGGTTGTTGCTATTTAACGGCCCTCCGATGGTTAGGACTTGCAATATTTTCACAATTATAATTGCTTGCGCCCCATCTCTATCAGAATCACAATTTCAATCAATGTGCACACCATTTTCATTCTTGTCCTCGTCGCTAGATCTATCAGTCAATTGTTGAAACACGTTTCTGTCCTATTCAGCCGTTAGACGAGATGTACACGCATTTTTTGTAGTCCTATCACTAGTTGCCACGGTAAACAGTTTTACACGATTTGGTAACTAACCCAAAACGCTGAAAAATATGAACATAATATCAATTTTCCAGTGTTCTACAACAACCATGCTTTGGGAATTTGTTTTCCGGTGGCAACTTAAAATCTCGAACCAGATCAGAGAGGGTTTAAGTACATTTTTCATTCGTTTTATTACTAAAATTAGATTGGCGCTCTGAGCGGCTTGCGGTCCAAATGGGATTATTTTGTGAGCCGCTGACAGCGGCTTGCGGTAGTTAATGTGTTAAATTGATGTTCAAGCCCACCTGCTGGCTAAATTTATTAAGTCTATCCGTTTTTTCCTGGATGTGTTGATGTGAATGTGCCAGCAGTGCAATGTCATCTGCATATTCCTGATCTTCCAATGTTGAAAATGTAGTCCATCTTATTCCTCTTGGACTGCCCTCTGTTGTCTGGCGCATCACCCAGTCTATGACTGTTAAAAATAGAGTGGTTGATAAGGGGCATCCTTGTCGTACTCCTGTCTTCACCTCGAAGGTTAGGTTGCTCTGCCCAACACTACACGTAAAGTTGGCATAGAGGCTTTTTATGATTGACACTATGCAGCTTGGAATTCCATAAGCCCTCAGTATTTTCCATAAACTGTCCCTATGTATGCTGTCAAAAGCCTTTTCAAAATCAACAAAATTTATGTAGAGCTGTCTTTGCCATTCTGAGCACTGCTCTATAATGTTCCTGAGAGTGAATATATGGTCTACACATCTTCTGTTCTTTCTAAATCCTGCTTGTTCTTTCCTCAGTTTGTGGTCTACTGCCTTTGAAATTCTCTGTATAATTATCCTGCCTAGTATTTTGCTGGGAACTGAGAGAAGAGTGATTCCTCTCCAATTATTGCAGTCTGAAAGATCTCCCTTCTTGGGCAATTTGACAATTATTCCTTTGTTCCACTCTGATGGTGTTGTCCCCGTTTTCCACACTTGTGCAAATAGTGGTTCTAATAGTTCTGCTGCTAGCTCAGGGTCTGTCTTAAATAGCTCTGCATTTAAGTTATCATGGCCCGGAGCTTTACCGTTCTTTAACCCTTTGATTGCTGTGATGATTTCTTCTTTTCGTGGAATGTCTGTATTTACATCTAGATCGTTTTCAGCCTCAGGAACATTCAATTGTGTCTCTGGTATTTCCTTGTTCAGAGTTTCTCTGAAGTGCTCTGCCCATCTTGTTTCCTGTCCCTCTGCTGTCTTAATGATATTTCCTTGCTTATCTCTTACTAATGTAATGTTGTTTGCACCTTGTTTTCCGCTGATGAATTTAGTTATTTTGTATACTGTGCTTTGTTCATTTCTCAGTGCTGCCTCTTCTGCCTGTTTTGCAAGATCGTCTAGGAAATTCCTTTTGTTGGCTCGGGTTTGGCGTTTAACTTCCCTGTCCAGTTGACTGTACTGTTCGCTATATAGTTGCTTTAACCTGGGGGACTTCGCTTCTGTTTTCTTTCTTTTCATTTCCTTTCTCATCTTTATGGTGTTTAGTGTTTCTGGTGTTATCCAGTCTTGCTTCTTCCTTTCCTGGAATCCTAAGCATGATTTGCTACTTTCCTTATATATTGTTGAAATGGTGTTAAAATTCTGGTCTACATCATCAGTCAATGTCTTTTCCTGGCTTTTGGCAAATTGATATCGTTTCTTAATGTCGGCCGCAAAAGCTTTTCTGGTAAGGGGGTCCTTCAATTTGCTGATGTCAAACCTTTTCTGTGTAGTTACAGTTGGTCCAGCCCTTCTTAGTTTCACTTTCAGTTTTGCAACTACTAAATGGTGATCGCTTCCCACATCTGCACCTCTTCTTACCTTCACATCTTGTAATGCATGTCTCCATCTACCGTTAACCATGATGTGGTCTATCTGGTTTCTGTCCCGACCATTTGGTGATTCCCATGTTAACTTGTGAATTTCCTTATGTGGGAAAAGTGTTCCTCCAATGACCAGGTTGTTAATGCTAAAGAAACTGATTAGCTTATCCCCATTTTCGTTTGCTATTCCGCTGCCGCATTTCCCCATTGTTCTTTCATTATATGTATTGTGTGTACCAACTTTCGCATTGAGGTCTCCCATTACTATAACAAGATCATATCTAGGTGTGTCCTCCATTTCTTTCTGCAGTTGTTGATAGAATTCATCCTTGACCTCCTCATCGCTATCATTCGTTGGTGCGTAGCATTGTATTATTGTAGTGTTGGTGAATCTCCCTCTCAATCTCAATCGTATCAGTCTGTTGTTGATGGGTTTCCATTCCAGTAATGTCCTTTCTATCCCTTTCTGTAGAATAATGGCTACGCCTTCACTGTGCTGTCCATCCTCTCTTCCAGAGTAAAGTACTGTTTCTCCTGTTGCTGTTTTAACTTTTCCTGCCCCTGTCCATCTGCTCTCGCTTATCCCCAGGATGTGTAACCTATAGTTTCTCATTTCTGCCGTGACCTGTCTTAGTTTACCTGTCTCGTACATTGTCCTGACATTCCAAAATCCTATTCTTGTATCCTGTTTTGCGGTCAGGACATCCGTTTTCATGTCAGTGGCTTCCTTTCGGCTTTCACCACTGACAGTCATACGAGCCACAGACTCCGAATGTCCATCCCGCAGCAAAGTTTGTTCATTTGATGTTGTTTCCGTAACTTCATTATTTTTTTTACATAGACAGGGGTGTCAGCCCTATGCTAAAACCCCCAACCTGGAGAACCAGGGTACCAGCTTTTGTCTGACCCCTACCCACACAGACCAGTCCAGCTTGGTTGAACCTACCAGGAGTAAAACTCCCACTGGCATAGCTCTGGGGATTGTCAGGGTACGCAAGCTGCCATACCGCTACAAGGTATAGGTACCATTGATGGCAGCTATAGAACGTGTATATAAAATTATATGTGTGGGCATTTTTATCAAAGTTATACCTCTAATCATGCACCCAACATTGCGAGGAAGATAATAAGTTATAAGATAACTCGCAGAATCACAAGCACAACTGTTGATTATGACAGCTTCAGTCGCAGCAGATGGAAGGTATCACATCAAAAGGTCCACCATCAAGAAGATGAACAGAAGCTATAACCCATCTGCAAGACAGTCTTTATTCTGGAACCCTCACGGTAAGAAAGGCGCAATGGGAAATAAATAAAATCAAAAGAAATCAATCCAATACAAAAATCAAAATCGTCAACTCAAATCTCACGGCAGTCCTATTGTCTGACTCTGACACATGGAATACAACAGAGATGACAACAGAGGTTTGAAATGGTATGACAAGATGGCTAATGTAGAACTGACAAGAAACAGACACGTACTTGTGGATCAAGAAATAATAAGCAGACGCCGGCGATGAATAGGACACACACTGAAGAAACCTACTGATAGCATTACAAGGCAGTCATTGTTCCGGAATCACCTGGGTACAAGAAATACAAGAAGACCACAAACACACGCCTTTTTAAAAAATCTCCTTTTAAATCTCCTTCCCTTAAATTTCCAGAACGGTGACCGCCTTGTAAAGCTATTGTCAGGAACCACTTATCGTGGATAACACTCCACTGGTTACACCACTGCAATGTGGATTTATAATAATAAATAAAGGCTCGTTCTTCCAAGGGTACAACCACACCACAATGGCTGACATAAGAAATAACACCTTTAACAGGAACTTCCCTTTAATACTTTTTACACACAATACGGCCTCACACAACCTATAAACGCATCAAATACAATAATGAAAAAAACCACTATAAACTTGCCTTAAGACCTTAATCGATCACCTCCATACATGAAGGTACGAATTACATCAAAAGCACTGCTATGAAAATCGCTCACCTGAGCGGCAAAACTGAGACAATGACACACTCAAATCATTGACATCTTATTAAACTACGGTCTGTAGAAATTACAACCTAGACCCTACACTGCTCTAGAACTACAACGTAATTCTCAACCAGGACCGAAATATGGCAAGCACTCAGTTAATAATCCATAACTTGAATCACTCAGCAATCTCGCTGGCAAAAAGGGAAATATATGTGTTCTTCCTGGACGAAGGCTAGTTTCTGACTACCAAACTTTGCGCCTTTTTCCCCCGACTTCCGGTAGTCACATGACCCACCGGTTCGGCTAACCTCGGCCTTTCCGAGTGACTTATCGACGACCACAATACCTAAGATGCACTGCGAAATAGCGCTGTGACAGCTATCAACAGGTTTTCTTAATATGTGCCCAATCAAACGCCATTATTCTTCTCCTAACCTCTCGTTTAACCGGTGTTAACGGCACTAGACAGATAACAAAGACTTCACGGCGATCAAAAACAGCGTTGAAATAATTTTTGTTTCTTCATTTAAATGGACCTGATAAATGTTCGATTTTTAAATATCACGGAAAATACTTGAGATCCCAAAGTGATTTTCAGGCTGTCTCTCCAGATTCAACAAATTACAAACAGACAAGACATGTGGTCCGTGTGTTAGCGGGGTCCGAAAGGAACGCAAAGAATACTAACACTGTACCTTATCGGGCAATGTCGTAGAAGGCAGCTAAGGGGGGTTAGGCCGGCTACTTATCCTGAAGAAAAAAATATAAAGGTAGTCACAGAGCAGAAACTGCCGTGGGGGGAAGAGCAGTGTTAGAGACTTCACCATACTAGGTACAGTTTTTTTTTTTTAAGACGTGGGAAGACCAGTTTACTTCCTCGCTACCTTTGCGTCACCTAACTCCAGAACACAGTCACATACCAATTTTCAGTTGGATAAACTGAAGCGTGACGATACTGAGGTTCGATCCCAGAACCTAGTAACTGCCGCGAGAGGGGATCACTCTAACCACCTACTCAATCGTACGCTCATTCCATCATGTAGAAACTTTTACGGTAAAAGAAGTCCCAAAGCTGATACTGCTGTAGGGGAGTGAAGTGTTAGAGACTTCACTGTACCAGGGCCGGCATCGAGAAGTAGGGTGACAAGTGCACTTCCTCGCTGCCATTTCCGTCCCTAACTCAAGAGCAAAGTCCCTTAGCCAATTACAGCTGGGTAGACTGGAGCGTGATGATACCGTGAGTCGAACCCGGTACCTGTGCCGCGAGAGACCCGCGCTCTAACTACTCGGTCAATCGGACGCTCTAACCATTCGGTCAATCGGACGCTCTAATCACTCGGTCAATCGGACGCTCTAACCACTCGGTCAATCGGACGCTCTAACCACTCGGTCAATCGGATGCTCTAACCACTCTGTCAATCGGACGCTCTAACCACTCGGTCAATCGAACGCTCAGAAACTTTTAAATCAGCCAAAATAAAAATAACAATTTTGAAAGAACAAGGTATCCAAACAGAGGCAGACTGAGTGTTGTCCATTTTGGGCACTCCCGAGGGCCCATAGCAGTAGAGGAGTGCACGCTTCTCTAACTTCTCCATGTGGAATCCACGACGTGACTTGGATCCACTGTCACTGAGCGTCTTGGAATCCATGACTTGACTTGGATTCACTGTCACTGCGCGTCTTGGAATCCATGACTCCAAACCAAGTGTATCAGATAACTCGACTCAGCCATCCAAATCAAGTGTATCAGATAACTCGACTCAGCCATCCAAATCAAGTGTATCAGATAACTCGACTCAGCCATCCAAATCAAGTGTATCAGATAACTCGACTCATCCATCCAAATCAAGTGTATCAGATAACTCGACTCAGCCATCCATATCAAGTGCATCAGATAACTCGACTCAGCCATCCAAATCAAGTGTATCAGATAACTCGACTCAGCCATCCAAATCAAGTGTATCAGATAACTCGACTCAGCCATCCAAGACGGAATTGGAATTAAAAATAAAATAAGGTAAAGGTAGTCCAATAACAGATACTGCCGCATGGGAGTTAAGTGTTAAAGACTTCCATATACCAGGTCTAGCATCGAGAGGTGGTGGGGTGGTGACCAGTTCTCTTCCTTGCTGCCTGTGCCCTCCCAAATTGAAAAAACAGTGTTAGGTACACATTTACAGCCGGGTAGACTGGAGCGTGACGCGACCAGGCTTCTGCACTGAAAAATCAGTGCTGTAACTTCTTTGCTAATCTATTTTCCCGGACTTCCCACGCGAGAGACCGGCTCTCTAACCACTCTGTCAATCGGACGCTCGGAAGGGAATTAGGCACAGATAATGAATGGATTAATGAAGGATATGGAAAGATCTTGAACATACAGTACAGGACAGAAAGGCGTGGCATGTGTTTGTTGAAGGCATGTGCTCCATGAGTAGCTGAACGGTAATGCAGACGACAGACAAATGTTTCAAAGTGGTGAAGACAAGTAAACAGTAGGGCGTGTCCTTCAAGAATGTCGGTTCCACGACAGCAGCAGACTGACAGCATGGCCTTCATAACCTCTTTTGGGGAGAACCTGTATGGCGATGAAAGAGCAGCCTGAGACAGACCGCCAACTTTATGATAGAAATAGATAGGGTTATATGAGAGAGATGGGAGAAGCTTCAGACAGGCCTCCAACTTTATGACATAATTAGATAGGGTTACATGAGAGCGAAGAGAGAAGCCTGAGACAGACCGCTAACTTCATAAGAAAAATAGGTGTGGTTATTCAGAGTTAAGAGAGGCGCCTGAGACAGACCGCTAATTATATGACAGAAATAGATGTGGTGATAGGACAGCGATGAGAGAAACATGAAACAGACCGCCAACTTTATGAGAGAAGTAGACGAGGTTATATGAAAGCCAGTGACGAAAGAAGTAGAAAAAGGTCTCTTAGAAGACACAGAAAGAATAGTTCCTCAGGTCCCTTAGGCATGTCGTATAAGGCGACGAATGTGCGACTGTGGGCGGGGAGTGGCAGCACCATCATTTAAATACACTGCTACAGAAATCTTCACGGCGAAAAAAAACATGAAGTTCTTTGGAGTGGCCTTTCTGCAAGGAAGCTAAATACAGTTGCAGACCTCTACTCCGCGAGGATCAAGGCAGGAAAAGAAGAATAAATACTTGAATTTCACTAAACAGTTCAGACAAACACGACAACACAATGGAAATATAAATACCAGTACACAGTTAAGCATAATACATAGCAAAATCTCTAATTGCCTTAAAGAAACGATCGTAACCAACAATAAAACAATCCCATCTGCTTTTTTTGTGGTAAATTCGGAAAAGGAGCGCACTGCACCGTAAAAACTAAACTGAAAACCCATTAAAACAACACGCATGCCTTTCAATCTTTTCATGATGCATTTTCATGCTTCGAAAGGTTCAAAATGGATGGCTCCGGCGTGAATGGAAAACACCCATATAAACCTCGAATCTTCAGGAACTGGGGTGGATCTACTGTTCTAGTCATTGTGACGTGGAAATGTAAATAGTGATACCGTAATCTGACAGCCTTTGCTTTCCCATTTAATGCCTACCATCTGCTAAAGCAAAACCACGCAATTTCTGACTGTCTGACTCACATCTTAATCCACGCCTCTTTTTGTCTACTTGACCTTACCAAACGAGCTTGCGAGCTTGTTTACAAACTCCGCAAACTGTCATTTATTCAGGGGAGCGAATCACGTTTGCTTACCTGAGTTTCTCACGCGAGCTGATTTGTCAATATTATGATAACTGGCAGATAGCAAATGCAGAACATGTGGGAGGTAACAGCTTTTGAAGTTTCTCTACGAGGGGAGCAAATCCTGTGATGTCGATGTGGTGAAGTGGGATGTTATAAATATTTATAGGGGACTTAGTGTACTGACTGAGATCAGCTGTGAAGGTATCTATATCTATTAAGAGTAGTGTATTATAGATAACCTTACTTGCTACCACATATCTATATATCTCAGTCAGAATTATTCTGGAATAATGTGATGACTACGTTATGTGTCTAGGGTATGTGTATGATGAAGTGTAAGTCACAACAACCGACAGATAAACAATTTAATTTAATCCACTACTCTTGACAACACTGTGACACTCACATACATATAACACTCTATGAGAATATCTTAAAGGAGTCACTGATAACTTTTCAAATAACAATATGTATTCATTGCTATCATACAGGTATTTGTGTCCTGATTCAAATACAAAGGAACCAGGAATCACAATCAATTTTAATTACAAGTATATGTACAGACTTTATCAATATGAATATTGTAGTGACATATATTATTAAAAATATCCTATGTGTGTCAGTTGTGTAGTAGTAATATGAGGTAATACTGGTTTTGTTTTGTTCAAGCTCTGTTGGTATTTGTCATCATGACTTCAATAGTTTGTCTTTAGGGACTAGTATTGGAGATGTTCTCAGTTCCTGATATTAAGACAATTAAATTCCCCTCTGAATGTTATTTTTACAAAGTCATTTCAAGATGAGGGGACATAATGTTGAGCTCAGCTGGCCACATCAGCTTATCTTGCGTGATGGCGGCAGGAAAGGACTCCTCTGCTCGAATTCTCCCCTGGGCTCTGGAGACACCTCACTGATAGCTAAAAAGACCAAGGAGTATGCTGTCCGACTCTGGATTCAGCAAAGCTCTGACCAGGTGCTGCTCAGTACCATCAAGACCACGGTCCCTGAAATCAAGAAGGATGTACCTTCTACTTCATAACTAACTTATACTCTCTTTTTACACTGATCACAACACATCACAAACATTGAGTTCAGAGCGTTAGGCCAACTATCAGCTTCATGTGAAATACTTTATTCCAGTATTAACCTCCTTAATGGTTACCACGCCTCTGCCATTCCAGCATTATTTCTTTCTAGTCAATCATCCAGGTGTCAGTGTACTATTTTGGCCATTCCATGCCGTTTTACTTTCCTCCGACACCCTCTGTTCAGGCTGGAGCATTATAGGCTTTATCTCCTGTTTGCCACTGAACTACACATATATATACAGGCATAAATTAACAATTCACATTCAATTTTCATTAAAAGATACTGAATGGTTCAAGCTTACCACAATTCATAGAATAAACACAGATACGTTGATTAGCAATGAATTCTGGCACATTTACTGGCACAAATTCCCATCTGCTTATGTTCCAGGCTTTTATTTAGCAAAAATATGAGCTGGCTTCAACGCACTGTTGCTTTATCAAGCTTATTTAAACAAGTGGTTTCGAACTAACGCTCCTAAGTGATTATATCAGCGAGTCTGGCCAATCGAGCCACGTTTCGACAAGTGTTTGAAAAATGTTACCTTCCTACGTCTCCCTAACAACCAAGATAGTATTTATAGCCCGACCAATCGTGGTTAGTCTTTCATTTGTTGCGCTCCAATCAATTTGGAGTTTACATGGTAGGCTATTTCTGTAACGTAAGGTTTTTTCAAACACGTTATAAAAAAATTTTATGAGCAGAAATGATTTCATGTTGTCAGGCATCCCCACTATTTTATTTTGGTTATAATTTATTAATTCCTGGACTATTTGCGTAACGTTTTACATATTCTTTGTCAGCAAGCCCTAAGGAACCCAAATATCCAAATTTAAAAGAGCTACGTGGCTGCGTTCAAAATATGCAATTTCTTCTACCTCCTGTTTCGAAGATGTGCTGTCTGGGTACTGTAATGTTTTCAAACGTAAACCCATCTATTGTTATCTTTCCTAATAAGCGTTTTTATGATTTTAAAACCTAACTCTGGGAAGGGTAGTGTATTTTATCACTGTTCGTCCGAAAAAGTTAGTGCATGTAGCCTAACACGCGTGATAGTAGTAATTGTGTATCGCGTTACGCTTGTTGGGGGTGGCATTAATAGCGAGACGCGTGTTTAATTTTGCATGCGTTCCTGATTTTATTCGCCCCTCTCTCTTTCTATTTGAGTCCATCTGTTCGTTCGTTTTGGTAACGCAGTATAATTAATGTTAGGATTAATTTATGTCATTACGCAGTCTGCCTCTCAATGTTTTTCCAAGAAATACAGCACACGTTTCATTGAAGAAAGCGGGTATAATACAGTAAGCTTTTACTATCAACGTGAAAGCGTTACAATTTGCAGACGAAGCAGAAAACAAGGGGGATTTCGAGTACATTCTTTGTGACAGCACTGTTATTTTACCATTGCTCTTTTCTTTATTAATTTTATTTGTTAGGCTTCATATTTACCTAATAATTTATATATGTGGATTAGAATATTCCACGACACCTCCCCTCTTAAAACAGACATTATATGTCAGTCCTTTATTCTATATACACATAGAGAAATTTATTATTATTTCTGGGGTTTACGGTGATTCTCATCACACGGATGGCGGCTTAAAAAATCCGCTCCCAAATTGGTTTTTCCAGATATATACTCAATGCTAAAATTATATGGAGCCAAAAGTAAAGACCATCGGAGTAACCTGGAGTTCTCATGCCTAGCCTGTGCTAGAAACGATAAAGGTTTGTGGTCTGTTTGCAACTTAAATGCCTTCCCATATAGATAAATATTGAATTTCTTTATCGCCCATATTACTGCAAGACATTCTTTTTCGCTAGTTGAGTAGTTGATTTCAGCTTTATTCAACTTTCTGCTAGCATATGCCACTGGGCTTAATTCCCCATCCAATGCATCTGATTTCTGTAGTAGAGTTGCACCTAACCCAATATTACTTGCATCCGTCCTTACTATGAATTCTTGACTTAAGTCAGGTAATTTCAAAATGGGTTTACTTGTGAGCTTTTCCTTCAATTCTTGGTAAGTCATTTCACATTGTGGTGTCCATGTAATGCGATCTGGATGTCCTTTACGTGTCAATTCAGTTAACGGTGCACATATGGAATTAAAGTTTTTGATATACTTCTGGTAGAAACCACATAATGAGACAAAGGATCTCACGTCCTTCTTGGTTTGTGGTCTCGGGGCTTTCTGTAGTTTCTCTAAATTCTTTGGGTCAGGGGTCATGTTTCCTGATAAACTGTGTGTCCCAAAAATTCCAATTCTTTACATCCAACGCAACATTTGGTTGGTCGGGCTGTTAAATTTGCCTCCCTAAGTCGATCAAACAGCATGTTCAGAGAGTCAATGTGTTCCTCAAATGTTTCTGTTGCTATAAGGATATCATCCATAAAATTTGTTATACAGGGATTATTCAGAGGATCCAATAATTTTCTCATCATTCTAGAGAAGACACTAGGCGCATTCTTCAATCCAAATGGCAATCTATTGAACTCATAGTGTCCTTCTGAGGTACTAAAAGCTAGGTATGGTCTAACCTCAGGCTTTACTGGAATCTGATAGTATCCTTTACTCAGATCCACTTTTGAGAAATATTTAGCTTTATTTAGTCTGGCAAACAGCTGATTTGTATCCGGCAATGGATCCACCTGTCCTTCTGTAATAGCATTCAGTCTCCTGTAATCTATACAGAGTCTATGTTCTCCAGAGGGCTTCCTTAAGAGTACAACACCGGAACTATACGAAGATTCACTGTGTGAAATAATTCCTTCCTTCAATAGATAGTCTATCTCTTCCTTCAAAGCTTTTTCCTTAGCAAACGGAATCGAATATGGTTTCATACAGACAGGTGTGGAGTCTATTAGTTTCATATCATATTCCAATAGGTTTGTATGCCCTGGTCGGTCTGTTAACACCTCTGCATGATTATTTAGAACCTGTTGCACTCTCTCTTTCTGAGTTTTCGTTAAATGTGTACTGATTTTCACCTGTGCTGCTGTCTCACAGGGGTGTAATGGATATTCAAATGATGAAAGTGGTTCCTTTTTCATCTCCATGGCGATGGACAAGGTCAACAAGTGTGTCTCTTCCTGATGTTCTCTTTCCAAATATTTCTTCAGGAGATTCACATGATAGATTTTTTCTTTCCCCTTCTTATCTATCTTATAATTTGTTCTAGACACCTTCTCTAAAACTGTATATGGACCCTGCCATCCAATTTGTAACTTATTCTGACTCCCGGGCAAAAGAAGCAGTACCTTCTCTCCCACAGCCAAATCTCTGTCTTTCGCCTTCCTGTTATAATAGGCAGCATGTTTCTTCCTGGCTTGTTTCAAATTTTCATTGGCAAGTTTCCAGCCAGTTTTTAACCGAGTGGTCAGCTCATTCACATATTGGTATGAAGATGTAATGTTTTCCTCTGCCTTTTCATCAGTCCACGTTCTTAACATAGCTACATATGGACCTTTAATTGTGTGGACCTATTTGTCCATGCACCGGTATGGTCTCTTCCACTCGAAGCTTTATAGTGATGATTTTTCCTCCCAGAATTATCATTCACAAAACGACCGCTACCAATTTTTCTTTTCTTGGGGCTTTCTCCCCACTTAAAATTCTTGATGAGAGATTTCCTCTCTACATCTTCTTCCTCCAGTTTGTTTAAGTCCGATTGAGGGATTTTCGGCTTATCCTGGGGTAAGACATCTTTTTGCACTCTCCGCATAGTGGCCATTGTAAAACAGTTAAGTGAAGCTTGTCCGTGAAAAGGGGCTTCCCATTCCATTTGGTCCACTTTATCAAATCTATTTTCTTTTTATTATCAGGCCTACTTTTGCCCCGTGGCGTGTCCAGGTCCTGATCCATGTTCCCACTTGTGGGTGTTCCCTCATGTGCTATGCTACACCTTTCTACAAAATTCTCAATGTCCCATCTTGCTTTGGGCCAATAATCATTGTGAGCCACCTTTTGAATGATGGTACCTATCTTCTCATGGTCCCCATCTGGTTTCACATGTAGGCTCCTTATTAAGTCTGCCCTATATCTTTTTGGAAGAACCAGCTGTCCGTGACCTTTGGATCTAGCTCCAGTCTTCCTATACATCAACTTGTTTTTCATGTAAAAATCTCCCTTGCCTGGAGTTGTATGACAAGTTGACAATTTTCTGAAACAAGGCTTGAGTGTTTTATCCCCAGCCTGTGCCTTCCTCATCTCTTCTGGAGTGGTATCTAACATAATATCCTCCTCCTGTCTTGAGGTCGACCTGACCTGAAGGGTTGCCATATACACAGGTTTCCTTCTGCAACGGTCAGTGTCATGATTGTCCATCTGACAATTTTTACACCACCTTTTTCCTTGGTTGAAAGATTTTCTTTCATCATATTTCCTTTCATCGAATTGTGGGAATTTATTTTTATTTTCATACCGTGGCCTATCAAATTGGTGCTTACCTTTGTTTTGATCCCTAGGATCAAATTTATTAAAGTTCTGTGGTGCCCTAAAGTTATCCACTTGTTTCTTTTTATTACCTGTTACCTCTGCTTGAGCTGCTTGATACCTTTCAGCAACATTTAGCAACTCACCCAGCCTCTCTGCACCTTGTTCCATGAGAAACTTTCTCAGGTCTGGAGCCATGGACTCTCTTAATTGCTCTATAAGGACCATTTCCTTAAGATCTTGGGTTTTCCCCAGAGAAGTCCATTTCTCCAAGTATGTCTCTATTCGTGCAGAGAACTGGTGATAGGTTTCACCTGACAGTAGTTTAGCATTCCTAAATTTTTTCCTATAAAATTCAGCATTCTTTTCATATCTTAACAAAAGAGCCTGCTTTAGCATGTCATAATTTTCCTGATCATCTCTGCTCATTTTTGCAAAAACTTCATAAGCTGCCCCACGAAGTCCCTGAGATAACTTTAAGCTCCACCTTTCTCTCTCTAACCCATACGTGGTAGCTAATAGTTCATACCTATTTAGGTAGCTCTCTATATCATCGTCTTTCTCAACAAAATGATCTAAATGAAAATTCATAGCTGAGGTTGAGGCTCCTTGGCTAGCAGTGGCATCAGAGGCAAAGGGACTGGCACCATTTTCAGGAGCATGGCCCTGAAACTCAAACTCCCTTAGTCGTAATTCATGTTCCCTTTGTAATCTTTTCTCCTCCTTTTCTGCTTCCCTCTCTGCAGCTAATCTCTTCTCTTCTGCAGCTAATTTCTTCTCTTCCCTTTCTGCAGCTAATCTTTTGTCTTCTCTTTCTGCTTCCAATTTCTTAGCCTCTTTGTCAGCCTCAATCTGCAACCTCTTAGTCTCAGCCTCAGCTTGCAACCTCTTAGTCTCAGCCTCTAACTTTCTTTCGGCCTCTTTTTCTAATCTTCTTTCTTCGCGTTCAATAAATTTGTCACATTCCGTAGTGACATAGGCAACCATAACTTGCCCATCTAATCCTAACTCTTTTGCAGTCTGTACAGCAGCAGATCGAAACTTGGCCAGGTCCGCCATTGTCTATCAGGTAAATTTCTACAATGTCTAACCAACAATTTAATCTCTAAATATATCTAATGGACAACACAGGCACCGTGAGCTCAACCTTATTTAATTCCACCCAAGGATACCTTTTAATTCTTATATTCCCTGAAGTGAATTACCCCCAATATTTTTAATAGGGAAAGATTCAAAATCCCAAGAGCGAGACCCCAATATATGTGGTGAAGTGGGATGTTATAAATATTTATAGGGGACTTAGTGTACTGACTGAGATCAGCTGTGAAGGTATCTATATCTATTAAGAGTAGTGTATTATAGATAACCTTACTTGCTACCACATATCTATATATCTCAGTCAGAATTATTCTGGAATAATGTGATGACTACGTTATGTGTCTAGGGTATGTGTATGATGAAGTGTAAGTCACAACAACCGACAGATAAACAATTTAATTTAATCCACTACTCTTGACAACACTGTGACACTCACATACATATAACACTCTATGAGAATATCTTAAAGGAGTCACTGATAACTTTTCAAATAACAATATGTATTCATTGCTATCATACAGGTATTTGTGTCCTGATTCAAATACAAAGGAACCAGGAATCACAATCAATTTTAATTACAAGTATATGTACAGACTTTATCAATATGAATATTGTAGTGACATATATTATTAAAAATATCCTATGTGTGTCAGTTGTGTAGTAGTAATATGAGGTAATACTGGTTTTGTTTTGTTCAAGCTCTGTTGGTATTTGTCATCATGACTTCAATAGTTTGTCTTTAGGGACTAGTATTGGAGATGTTCTCAGTTCCTGATATTAAGACAATTAAATTCCCCTCTGAATGTTATTTTTACAAAGTCATTTCAAGATGAGGGGACATAATGTTGAGCTCAGCTGGCCACATCAGCTTATCTTGCGTGATGGCGGCAGGAAAGGACTCCTCTGCTCGAATTCTCCCCTGGGCTCTGGAGACACCTCACTGATAGCTAAAAAGACCAAGGAGTATGCTGTCCGACTCTGGATTCAGCAAAGCTCTGACCAGGTGCTGCTCAGTACCATCAAGACCACGGTCCCTGAAATCAAGAAGGATGTACCTTCTACTTCATAACTAACTTATACTCTCTTTTTACACTGATCACAACACATCACAAACATTGAGTTCAGAGCGTTAGGCCAACTATCAGCTTCATGTGAAATACTTTATTCCAGTATTAACCTCCTTAATGGTTACCACGCCTCTGCCATTCCAGCATTATTTCTTTCTAGTCAATCATCCAGGTGTCAGTGTACTATTTGGCCATTCCATGCCGTTTTACTTTCCTCCGACACCCTCTGTTCAGGCTGGAGCATTATAGGCTTTATCTCCTGTTTGCCACTGAACTACACATATATATACAGGCATAAATTAACAATTCACATTCAATTTTCATTAAAAGATACTGAATGGTTCAAGCTTACCACAATTCATGGAAATAAACACAGATACGTTGATTAGCAATGAATTCTGGCACATTTACTGGCACAAATTCCCATCTGCTTATGTTCCAGGCTTTTATTTAGCAAAAATATGAGCTGGCTTCAACGCACTGTTGCTTTATCAAGCTTATTTAAACACGTGGTTTCGAACTAACGCTCCTAAGTGATTATATCAGCGAGTCTGGCCAATCGAGCCACGTTTCGACAAGTGTTTGAAAAATGTTACCTTCCTACGTCTCCCTAACAACCAAGATAGTATTTATAGCCCGACCAATCGTGGTTAGTCTTTCATTTGTTGCGCTCCAATCAATTTGGAGTTTACATGGTAGGCTATTTCTGTAACGTAAGGTTTTTTCAAACACGTTATAAAAAAATTTTATGAGCAGAAATGATTTCATGTTGTCAGGCATCCCCACTATTTTATTTTGGTTATAATTTATTAATTCCTGGACTATTTGCGTAACGTTTTACATATTCTTTGTCAGCAAGCCCTAAGGAACCCAAATATCCAAATTTAAAAGAGCTACGTGGCTGCGTTCAAAATATGCAATTTCTTCTACCTCCTGTTTCGAAGATGTGCTGTCTGGGTACTGTAATGTTTTCAAACGTAAACCCATCTATTGTTATCTTTCCTAATAAGCGTTTTTTTATGATTTTAAAACCTAACTCTGGGAAGGGTAGTGTATTTTATCACTGTTCGTCCGAAAAAGTTAGTGCATGTAGCCTAACACGCGTGATAGTAGTAATTGTGTATCGCGTTACGCTTGTTGGGGGTGGCATTAATAGCGAGACGCGTGTTTAATTTTGCATGCGTTCCTGATTTTATTCGCCCCTCTCTCTTTCTATTTGAGTCCATCTGTTCGTTCGTTTTGGTAACGCAGTATAATTAATGTTAGGATTAATTTATGTCATTACGCAGTCTGCCTCTCAATGTTTTTCCAAGAAATACAGCACACGTTTCATTGAAGAAAGCGGGTATAATACAGTAAGCTTTTACTATCAACGTGAAAGCGTTACAATTTGCAGACGAAGCAGAAAACAAGGGGGATTTCGAGTACATTCTTTGTGACAGCACTGTTATTTTACCATTGCTCTTTTCTTTATTAATTTTATTTGTTAGGCTTCATATTTACCTAATAATTTATATATATGTGGATTAGAATATTCCACGACAGTCGATACATTCAGGGAAAGGTATCTCTTTGACCTCGTGAAAAAAGTAAATTCGCAGACCGAAGCCCGCTACATAGACTAATCTCTGTTGTCGTTAGCAGCGGCCGACAAAAGTGAACGAGAAACCCTTGATCGGAGGAATCAGTTTCCTGAATTTTTGCTACGCACGAGAAGTGCGAAAAGTAACAACCTTCTGAGATCAAAATACGATGATCCTATATAAACCGCATTTGCCTCCAACCATTATCAGTTGTCGCTCAGATTTTTTGGGATAATCTAGCTCGTTATTCTAGAGCCATTGTTAAAGTGTGTTATTAGCATTTCGTGGAGGTTGTTTCATTTCTGATCGTGGTAATAAAAATTAGTATTTACGTGATTTGATGTGTTAAGTTTACCATTATAATTCCCTGGGATTTTCTAGGTGTTAAGACTAGCGAATTAAATAACGCATAGCTATTTTTGTTCCAGATGTTTCAGTTGTAATGTAAATTTAATCACCCGCTATCACCCAGAAAGAGTTGGTTTAGTTGGCTTATAAATACACTAGGCGAATGATAATTGACGGAATACAATTCACTTCTAATTCATTAAGTGTAATTATATAAGTGACTAGTGTAATATCATGTGACGAAACAAATAGCTAGTAATAACAAGCGATATTTGTATAAGTGCGATATTGGTTAAAGATTAAATAATAACTGACCAGACAGGATAGGCTTGACATAACGTGCGCCTTTTAACTTAATCAGTGATGAAGGAGAGGATGAGAGATGTCTCGTCCCCCTCCGTGTGTGTATATATATATATATATATATATATATATATATATATATATATATATATATATATATATATATATATATATATATATATATATATATATAAGTAGATATTATTAGCAGTAAGTGTTTCATAATGTTCTTATGTCCTTTAGGCAACTTGTTCAACGGCGACCAGCGTTTTTTACTTGGCCATATCTTGGGCCGTATCTCGACTTTTTTACTGAGTGGAAGTAAAGTTGTCTTCTGTTGGCTGACGCGTCTCCAAGTTTCAGTTGTGAACAGGACGGGCCACAGAGACGAACGAATATTGTAATAAGTAAAATTTTAACGGGGACTGACCAAATACCCAGATATATTTTCTTGCATTTTATCAGCCCACTGTGGTGAAATAACAATAATTGTTCTCCCGACTTCTGATAGTCGTTTTATTCCAAGAGGATATTTATCCAGACTAATCACGCTATTTCAGAATCGGTACCCACCAGAGTTAGCCGGTAGGATCTATCTAATCAATCGCATACCAATATCAGTAACAATTTGTAGCAACTAGCTGTGTCCAAATACCAGAAGTATTCGTTTTCCATTCCTTTTGGTGAACACTTATCTCGATTTTTCTAGCATTAACTAGTCAAAGTGACAATACCGATCCAGGATTACCTCACCAAACTTGGCGTCCACCTTTATAAAGTTACTGTTAAGGCTGGACTGGGGCCAAGTTTGCCACTGAAACCTGACATTTCCAATATCGATAACTATATTCAGGATAATTATGCATGGCTGGAAATGACACCAGATTAGGTAAGGAAAGAGAGAACGTGGCCACGCATGAGAGAGAGAGAGAGAGATTTAATATTTTCTTGTTAATGTATTTTGTACCAAACTATCTTATTTTGCTTTAACAATTGTTTACTTTACGGGATAACACGTATTAGGAATTTTGCTCACTTTACTGTCTATATACTGTAACCTATTGCTAACCTTTTGACCTTTGGGGTTATTAACTTGGTTGGGTTCTTATCATCTCACCGAGGGAGGGCATAGGCATTCTGTTAATTCTCTATACGTAATTTTGATGTATTTGATTCTTTGATATTCAATGTTGTGAAGTTTAAATGATAATAAACA
Organism: Oreohelix idahoensis; assembly: GCA_024509875.1. NCBI lineage: Eukaryota > Metazoa > Mollusca > Gastropoda > Stylommatophora > Oreohelicidae > Oreohelix > Oreohelix idahoensis. The sequence continues at coordinate 40,027 of JAMPIV010017748.1, read as the reverse complement.
ACAAACTAACTAAACTTTGTGTGTCGGTCAGCCCCATACCCAATAACCATAGTTTTTCACGGTTGTGTGTCTTGTAGTCACATATTTGTGTGTGTGTGGGAGTGGTTAAACGTATATGTTACATGTATGGAGAGTAGAATTGTCTTATAATAAATTACAGTCGTAAAGAAAGGCTGGACTAGAGTATCTTCTCAATCCAGAGACAGATTCTACCCTTAAACTATTCACTCGTGAAATCTATTTCTTATACCTTTAACCTCACTTATTTACCACTTTCACCTCTGCTCAGACGGGACCATAAATATCTTCTGACCTATCTTTATAAATCTACGACAGTCATGCAGGGGTACGCGGCAATGAGAGAGCTGACAGACTAGCTTCGAGAGCACCCATAGTCGGATAAGATAGACATACTTAAGACAATTAGTGAATGCCTGTTAGAGAACGACACTGGAATCGATGGATCAACAAGGCTACGATTGCTGGAAGCTGGCATCAAACGTAATGCTAGCACAGAAGGACGTCTGAGAGGATGTATCCGTCTTGTACACAACCAGCAAGCTACAGGAACAGATATCATGAATACCCTTCGACATTTGCTGATCATCTTTGGGTTTTCCCGTAGTGCAGTAATATCGATTCTGATCAATAATAATAATAATATGATACATTTTTGGGAAAATATGGAAACGGCGCGTATGGCACCGTGAAAGCTAAATTGAATGACCATTAAAAGAACACACAAACATAAGTTTTTCTGGAACATTTTTTGGATTTTTTCTCTACAAACTACACAGATGTCCTCACAAAATGCATCGCCGTTAGGTACGAAAATGTTTGTAACAGCAGAGAACAAGAAGCGTTCATGAAACGTTATAACCAACGGGATCTGTACAACATACTACTGTAGGTAAGAAATGATCATAATAGTTATATGAAGTTGAAAGGAATCTTGGGATTGGGGGGGGGGGGGGGGGACATGACATACTTCCCTTTTCGCGCAAATAAATATTGATAAGTAGCCGATTTAGTCGCCAGAGTCATAAGCTTTTAAATAAGGATTCGAAGACGTAGTAATAAAGGCTTATTTGGAATTTTGTTGTGTTTATTTTCCTGTATTTTAATTTATTTATTTGGATAAGTTTGACTACGTAAATCCAATAACAGGTCAAATATTATGGACAGCAATAAAATGGCCACAGGAGAAATAGTACCGTCATCAGGGGCATGCAGCAGAAACAGCATAACATTAATTCATTGCCGTCATTTTTGGCGACTTACTTGCTGGTAAATAAATAACATACCACACCATATTATCATCAATACCTTCCGCTTCCTGTGGAGCAAAAGTCTTCAACAAAAACATGCCAAGTTTTCCTGCCCGTGGAGCAAAAGTCTTCAACAAAAACAAGCCACGTTTTCCTGCCCGTGGAGCAAAAGTCTTCAACAAAAACATGCCAAGTTTTCCTGCCCGTGGAGGAAAAGTCTTCAACAAAAACATGCCAAGTTTTCCTGCCCGTGGAGCAAAAGTCTTCAACAAAAACATGCCAAGTTTTCCTGCCCGTGGAGCAAAAGTCTTCAATACAAACATGCCAAGTTTTCCTGCCCGTGGAGCAAAAGTCTTCAACAAAAACATGCCAAGTTTTCCAGCCCGTGGAGCAAAAGTCTTCAACAAAAACATGCCAAGTTTTCCTGCCCGTGGAGCAAAAGTCTTCAACAAAAACATGCCAAGTTTTCCTGCCCTGTGTCATTATTTCAGTCTTCCCATGCCTTCCTGATCCTTTCACGTCTGTCTAGTGCCGTAGGGGAGGGAAGAGTTCACTTATAATAGGTCAAAGCTTTATGAACTGGACTGATCAGTTCCATTTTTCGCTGCCTTTGTCTTCCCTAACTCAAGAGCAGAACGTCTGATTGGCAGAATGGTTCGCTCTCGCGACAAATTTACCGGGTTTTGAGTTCAAAATCTGGCAGCGTCACGCTCCAATCTACCAGCTGTAAATTGGTATGTGACTCTCCTCCCGGGCAAGGGAAGGCAAAGGAAGCGAGGAAATGAACTTGTCATTCACCTAGTAAAGTTAGACCTACAAAAGTGAAGTCTCTAACACTTCATTACACTGCGGCAGTAGGCTATCTGCTATGGAACTAATCAGACCTAAGGGTCTTTTATATTTGGAGATGCGCCCTAATATAACCGCTTAGGTTGAACGGGACGCGCCTCGCCACCTTTAACTCAAAAGCAAACTGAGGTACCCATTTTTACAGCCGGGTAGACTGAAGCGAGACTCGACCTGGTTTTAAACCTGGACCTTTGCCACTCGGACGCTTAGGTAACAAACGAGGAACATGTAATTATACCATGTGAAAAATCAACACCTGAACACTATATAAATCATACCTGACCTTAATAGAACACCAATCAAGCATTCACCTGTTGAAAACTTCATCATGACACAAAGCTGGACTGAGTCGACCTTCAAAGATATTCACACAACTAAAGCCCTCCACAAACTCTATGAAATACTCCAAGTAAAAAACCGTGTCAACGTATGACCTTTGCCCATCTACCTGACACTGACACTTATCACAGAGGAATCCAAACATAAGAAACCTACGTAATCACAGATCTCCAACAAGATATCACAACTGTGCCGTGTTTTCTTCTGGAACCCACGCGGATAAAACAGCGCGGGCAGGGGCGGGCGGTCCAAATTTGGGCTGTGAATTAGAGGCTGTCTCAACCTCGTGGAACTGATTTCCATCTGGAAGGAAGGGAGAGGACTAGAATTCAAAAAGGAGTGAGGGATTGAATGCTGAGAGGTGGAGTGAAGCAAGGGCTGTTATTTTAAAACCAAACCAAACTAAAGAAAAAAGGGGGGAAAAAAAACCAACGGGGGGCTGCATGAACAGGACTGTCGCTGGTAAAATTAAGAAGTGAAATTAAGGATAAATTTGTGTTTGTTTGTTTGTTTGTTATCGCCATCGCTAGGGATGTAGAGTTTTCACTCTTTTTCCCTTTTGTTTTTTTTCCGCTGAAGAAACCTGTTGATAGCATTACAAGACCATCCTTACTCTAGAACACCCAGGGTAGAGAAGTAAAGAGAGACAACAAGAAATACTTGGAGAAGAGAACAGGAGACAGACATGAAGGGGTGAAGAAGATATGGAATGACCTTGACCTGATGGCACGGGGCAGGATGACCTGGCATACGTTTGTTGAAGGCCTATACTCATTGGGGAGCGGAAGGTTGATGAATGAATAAACTTGGGGTGAGTTCCGGGACTTTCTTTCAAACCCAGAGGACTCCGCCAACTCAGCAGATTCAACACTGGTATAACGTACATCATGGCATGGAAAGTAGTACTAACAGAGTAGATCAATAGTACGGGAGTCATGATCACCTACGCTACCAGGCATGGTACTTGAAGAAGTAGAAGAAGGAGCAGGGGAGGAGGTGGAGGAGAAAAAGAAGAAGAAGAAGAAGAAGAAGAAGAAGAAGAAGAAGAAGAAGAAGAAGAAGAAGAAGAAGAAGAAGAAGAAGAAGAAGAAAAAAAGGAAGATAACACACCAGACCAGCTAATTGGTGGGGTGGTGCAATGCCACCAGGTGGAAGGTCCTCTTCTCTAGACAGGATCTTTAAAAACAAAAGTATAACTGAAATTAAAGATAAATAAAAAGAATGTATGAACAGTTAAAGAAATAATTATTTTAAAGTGGAAGTTTTCGAGCAAATCGCGAGAAATGAGATATTACTTTCGTCACGAACGAAACAGAGCCTACTTAAATTATTCGCCTGAATAAATATTTTTTGGTCCTTGTGTCGCGATCATTTCAGTCTTCAGACAGCGATGATTCTGGGAGATGGCGTAGACGATCTGATAAAGAAACACATCTTAACTTTCTTATTTCTGAGCTGCAGCTAAATGTGTGTGGGTGTGTGTGTGAGAATGAGTGTGTGAAAGCGAGCGTGTGTATAATTAAGCTAACAGAACTAAAATGTAAATGAGTGAAGCAAAAATGACATGCAAGTGACAATATGCATGTGTGTGTATGTGTTTATGAATTTTATTGAATATAGAACGCTAATAAGTGAGCTGCAATGTGAAAAATAAGTGACTCTGGTAATGTGAAATACAAATGATTGTGATAATGTGAAATACAAATGATTGTGATAATGTGAAATACAAATGATTGTGATAATGTGAAATACAAATGACTGTGAAAATGTGAAATACAAATGACTGCGAAAATGTGAAATACAAATGATTGTGATAATGTGAAATACAAATGATTGTGATAATGTGAAATACAAATGATTGTGATAATGTGAAATACAAATGATTGTGATAATGTGAAATACAAATGATTGTGAAAATGTGAAATATCCACGATCAACAAAGCGCGACGAAATACTTGAGAATGTTAGTAAACGTTACTGAAACAGCCAATTTGGAATGGAAATGTTCACAAAGTGGCGACGGCGCGACAGTAACCCAGCACTGGAAGAAAACACCAACAATAAACAGGTCCGTTTGTTTCTCCACTCTCTCCCCTTTTTTCAAACTTGCATAACCGCAACGAAATCAATTAATCAATACCCTTTAGCTCCCCAAGGAGCATAGGCGATCCAAAAATACACGCCAAGTCCTCTTGTAGCGTGCCGTCAGCTCAAGTTCTTTCCATCTCTTCCTTACCATTCTCTTTTGTTTTCAGCACTCTTTTCCGTGTTTTATTTGTCAACGAAAGAGGCCACACTAATTCACGGGTTGCATCATTTTAGTTGTCATGTTTTTTTACTTAGTTCTCGTTTTCTTTCCTTTCTATTTTTGTTCATCTGTCCCTGAAGAAGGCCCTGTGTAAGAAACGTAGGCCATTTTCTTTGCCCCTTGTCCCAGTATGACGTATTACCTTTTTTGGGAAAAGGGGGGGGGAAGGAGAATTATCCACCATTCTTCCTCCCCCCACCCCCCAACAGTGCCAAGATAAAGGGACCAAAATATTTGTTTGACTAGGGAAGCACTTCTGATGATCAAATTGCCTCATGCTGTAATGCCCTCTATACATAACTTTTAATCACTGCAAAATGCAAGTAATAGTGATCATGCGGAGGGCCGGTTCAGGGTGGTTGGCGCCCCAAGCCAAGCTAAACTTTGGCGCTCGTATAGCATGTTAGAAAGAGATTATTCTGGATTATAACCAAAAAGTTAGACTTTCATAAATTGGTGCTTGCGTAGAATAATAATAATAATAATAAATTCTTTAAGCACCAAACACGGCGCATAAGGCAGAAACCAGTGCTCTCCAGGTTGTTCGTTGTGACGCCACTCCTCTTAGCTCTTGCATATTATTTAGGCCCAACGTTCTTCCTTCTCTTATTATTGTTCTTCTGAGTGTTTCTTTTGGTCTTCCTTTTTTCCTCTTACCCTCAGGAACCCAAGTGAGCGCCTGTAGTGGTATTCTGTTGTTTTGCATTCGTAGGACATGACCGATATATGACCAACGTCTTTTCCTTATATAGTCGGAGACATATTTCTGCCTAGAGTCTTCTCTTATTTGTCGATTAGTCTTGAATTCTTTCCAACTGATGTTCATGAGTTTTCTAAGACATTTGTTCTCGAATGTATTCAGCTTGTTCTCCAATGATTTTGTTATTTTCCAACTCTCACAGCCGTATGTTAACACTGAGATAACATTTTAATTAAACAGACGAAGCTTGGTATGTATATTCAATGATCGTAATTTCCAAATGTTAGATAATCTATTGAAGGCGCTAGCTGCCAAAGCAATTCTAGTATGGATTTCTCTTGTTGTGTCACCATCCTGAGTCATTTTACTGCCTAAATAATTGAAACTTTCAACTTTCTGTAGTTTTTTCCCCGTTCAAGATGATATCAAAGGTCTCGTTAGAAAAGTTCATAGCTTTAGTTTTAGAGGCATTTATTTGGAGACCTATTTTAACCGAGAGATGACACAAATTATTTATTGCCTCTTGGGATTGTCTTGGTGTTGAACTTAAGAATGCTACATCATCTGCGAAATCCAGGTCCCCCAGGAATTTTCCATTTGTCCATTTTATACCCAATTGTTCATTGTGGGTATAGTTTCTCATAACCCAATCAATAGCTATTCCAAAAAGTAGTGGTGACATAATACAGCCTTGTTTCCCCCCTGTTTCTACTGTAAACCATTCTGTATTCCCTTTATTTGTTCTAACACAACATCTTGCATTGTCATATAGCGCTTTGATTATATTCACATATTTTGTTGGAAAACCATAGATTGTAAGTATCTTCCACAATGATGGGCGGTGTAGACTATCAAAGGCTTTTTGAAAATCGACGAAGGTGATAATAAGTGGCGATTGCCTTTCCACTGATTCTTCTATAATTGTTCTTTGTGGTGGTATTGATGGTTTTGTATGATGATGATGGTACTACATGTAAATTGTATGAGGCCAGCTGTGAAGGCTCCTGAGATAAAATGTAATTGAGAATTGTCAGAAGGCCTTTCTTGCTACCACTACGACCTCACACTTAATTTTTTTTTTTATGAATGTAGCTGCGTAAAGTGTCTAGGGTTATGATGTGTACTGTGGTGTGATAGTTATAAATATACCCATAGATATTTAACAAGACTAATAAGATTAAAAAGTGTTACAATACACTGAACTAACTCACGTGTGTAAAGTTTTTGATATAATTATATTACATTTATTTGTTCTGGATCAAGTTTTATTTTGACCAGAACTTGTTTTAAAAAAGAAGGATTTAAAATTTATGAAAATTATGCATGGAATGTTACATAATAAATGCAAAAGTGTACATATTCAAGTACTAGAATAGTTAGTTTTATTAAAATGTTCTGGTAGTCAGCTACTAAGGAGGATATTTATTGTCTGTGCTGTAGGGGTGGTCTCATCACACCTGTCTATATTGACTACATAGTGTCCAGAAAATGGTGGGAATTTTTATGGGGTATCTGCAACTAAATGGGGTTGGTGAATATCCAGCAGACCAGAGGCTCACTCATCTGGTATTTGTAGCTCTGGTGCTGAACTCAGGTGGTCCCACCTCTCCGTGCTGGCGGGCAATAATGGTGGTCTCTGTCACAAGGACTGCACAGATACACTTGTGTAAATCACCACCCGAATAGATACTTCTTCGTGGACGACAGAAACTCGCAGCTCTGCAATCAAAGTATGGGCCATGTGTCAAAATCTATTCTCTACCCACGTCTGGACACCACACTGACACAACAACCACATTATACAGACAGGTCAGATCTCTCTGACCAAACAGCACAGTTACCATGGTGGGTTTACATCCGATAGATCCTCCCAGACTATAGATTCTGAAAATTAATTATTAGTTTTCTACCCTAAAAGAGGATAGGTAATATGTTTCCTTATTCTCAACTCTTGATCTGTCTTGCATAATCCTTGCTGGTGTTTAGGTACATTGTTAGTCCCTAGACCCTGACTTGGGCGGGGGGTCTAGAGCAAAATCCCTACTTGTTTGTAAGGCTAGATTATGATATGGCAGTATCAAATCACTCGAACATGAAACAATATTCAAAATATATAAAGAAATAATTTCAATCTTACCAGATTATGAATAATTAACACAGAAGTGCTAGCAAAACTCAGCTGAGCTGCTGGCTATAGGATGGCGTCCCTAAATTTAACTCACTGTCTTTCATATGGGAAAACACCACACTTTAAAATCTGTGTCTAACACTGAACAATTATTGAAGAATGACCCCAAATGCGCTCTGAGCGCTAAATGATATGATTGTCTGTGGCCAATCACTGCCGAGGTTTATTTTTAATTTCAAATTTCCTCACTAAAGTCATTTCAGTCAAGCTTCAGTCACGTATGGATGGTTATCTGTTAGTCTGTCCGTCTCTACTTGTGTTTCTACAAAATTGTGCTCGATTTTTGACCCAACCGTTCTCTCCCCTTCAAATTTTTGTTGTAAAAAGTTATATTTAGACACAGCTTCCACCAATGTCCCTTCACTTCTATGCTAAGTAAATTTGAACACCTGCGTCCCCAAGGTCGTGTTTTTGTGTGCAAATAACGATATGTTAGATTCAATGCAGTCTGTGGCTGATGTAAACTACACTGTCTTTTGTCATTATTTTCAATATTATCTATCCGTCTGTAAAATTAAAACCATATTAGTTCACTGCTCAGAATAGGCCATCTGGCCAGCTAATTTTTATATTCCTAACATTAATATTAAGAAAAATTTACTTTTTAATTTTTGTAATTTTTTTTTCAGACATCTGCGTTCTTCCGCTCAAATTCAAATCAAGCGCTTGGTATCGCAAAACGTCCAATTCCGTACCTCGTGTCAATTTGGGGGACTTGAATTTTTTTTTTACTTTCATCCATTTCCCCCCCCCCCCCCCCCCCCCCCCAATTGCGTCTCTTTAGCCTTTCCAGTCATATTTTTTTCCTTTTTGATCCTCCGTTCCCCTCCGGTCTAGCAAGTCAATTTATGGAGGGTGATGACCCGCGGTCTAGGCGATCATGTACATCAGCAGCCTACGCATTATGTTTTTATCCTTAAATGTTATCCTTGGAGGAATTTTACCGTTGTATCTCTGTCAATTTCACTACACATCTCCCCACCTGAAAACATGCCTATGGCAAGTTCCAAAACCAGCGATACACATAGGTAAAATTACTCCTCACGTCTGCCATTACTCTAATTTTGATCACAGGGGTGCCGACTGAGGAAATCTGCACCGACATTCAATTTGCCTGGGATATATTGGATACTAAACTGATAAGGTTGAAGCAATAAAGACCACCTCAGCAATCTTGCGTTTTCATGCTTAGCCTGAGACAAGAACACGAGAGGCTGATGATCCGTCTCCACCACAAATGTCCTACCATACAGATAGATTTGAAACTTCTTTATTGCCCAGATTAATGCTAAACATTCTTTTTCGCTTGTGGAGTATCCTTGTTCCGCCTTATTCAATTTGCGGCTTGCATAAGCGACTGGTTTCAGTTCCCCATCAGGTGAAGATGATCTTTGCAACAAAGCCCCTCCTAGTCCCACATTACTTGCATCGGTTCTTAAGACAAAGTCCTGTGTCAAATCAGGCAGTTTGAGAATAGGCTTGCTAGTGAGTTTTTCCTTTAACTCTTGGAACGCTAATTCACATTGTGCAGTCCAAATAATTTTATCTGGAAGTCCCTTGCGAGTCAGATCAGTCAGAGGAGCACAAATGGCGTTAAAATTTTTGATGTATTTCTGATAAAATCCGCATAACGACACGAATGATCGCACGTCCTTTTTGGTTTGCGGCCTAGGTGCTCTCTGCAGTTTTTCCAAGTTCTTAGGATCAGGGGTCATATTACCCTGATATACAGTGTGTCCCAAGAATTCCAACTCTTTGCATCCAATACAACATTTTGTTGGCCTAGCAGTTAAGTTCGCCTCCCGAAGTCTATCAAACAACATCTCCAGAGCTTCAATGTGTTCTTCAAATGTCTCTGTGGCGACGAGAATATCATCCATGAAATTTGTGATACATGGGTTATTCAGGGGGTCCAACAATTTTCGCATCATCCTTGAAAACACACTCGGAGCATTTTTCAGTCCGAATGGTAGCATATTGAATTCATAATGTCCATCCGAAGTGCTAAAAGCCAAATAAGGTCTCACTTCAGGCTTCACTGGGATCTGGTAATAGCCTTTACTAAGATCCACCTTTGAAAAGTATTTTGCCTTGTTCAGTCTGGCAAATAGCTGTTTTGTGTCTGGTAATGGATCCACTTGTCCTTCTGTGACAGCATTCAGTTTCCTGTAATCTATGCACAGTCTGTGTTCCCCAGACGGTTTCCTCAACAAAACGACACTAGAACTAAAAGATGATTCACTGTGCGAAATAATCCCCTCCTTCAATAAATAATCTATTTCTTCCTTTAATGCCTTCTCCTTCGCGAACGGAATAGAATAGGCTCTCATACAGATTGGGTTTGAGTCTACCAGTTTCATGTCATACTGTAGCAAATTTGTATGGCCTGGTTTATCTGTTAATACATCTGTATGTTCTTCCAGAACTTGTTGAACTCTCTCCCTCTGGTTTTTAGTCAGGTGCTTACTGACTTTTACCTGTGCTGCTGTTTCACAAGGATGTAATGGGTATTCATGTGAGGTGAGTGGTTCTTTTTGCATCTGGGTTGCAATAGCCAAGGTCAATAAGGGGGTGCTTTCCTGGAGTGGTCTGTCCAGATACTTCTTTAACAGGTTTACATGATAAACTTTTTCCTTCCCCTTTTTGTCAATTTTATAGTTTGTTCTAGACACCTTCTCTAGAACCGTATATGGACCTTGCCAACCAATTTGTAATTTATTCTGGCTTCCCGGTAGTAGAAGCAGCACCTTCTCTCCGACTGCCAGTTCCCTGTCCTTTGCCTTCCTATTAAAATATGCTGCATGTTTCTTCCTGGCTTGCTTCAAATTATCATTTGCCAGTTTCCATCCAGCTTTCAAACGAGTGGTCAGTTCGTTCACATATTGATAAGATGAGGTAACAGTCTCTTCCGCCTTCTCATCTGTCCAGGTCCTTAATAGGGCCTCTAATGGACCTTTTATTGGCCTCCCAAATAGCAGAGTTGCGGGAGCCATCCCGGTTGAACTATGTGGTACCTCCCGGTACGCAAACAATGCGGCGGGCAGGAATTGATCCCACAGATCCGGTTTTTCGTGTGCCAGCTTTCTCAGGATAGAAATGAGAGTCCCATTGAACCTCTCTACCTGGCCGTTCCCTTGTGGATGGTACGGACTACAATGAAAGTGCCTGGCTTGAAATAGCTTAAAAACTTCTTCCGTTAGTTTCCCCTTGAACTGAGAACCATTATCCGTCAAGATTTGATGCGGGAATCCTAATCGGGTAAATATTGTAAGTAGTGCCTCTGCTACATGTTTTGAATCAATTGATGGCAGGGCTACCGCCTCTCCCCACATAGAACAAGTGTCCACCAGAGTAAGGATGTAACTGTTCCTCCTCTTGGTCCGAGTGAGAGGTCCTACAATATCCACTGCAACCCTCTCAAAAGGTGTTCCCACTATGGGCATTTCCCCTAGAGTTGCAGGGGCAGTCCAGTGCTTTGGAGCTACCCTTTGACATTCTGGGCAGGATTTGACATATCTTTTTATATCCTCCGTTATCCCTGGCCAGAAGTAATGACAAGCTATACGCTGTCCTGTGGCGCTGATCCCCATGTGACCACTGAAGGGGATTGCATGTCCGAGTTCCATCACTTTCTCTCTATATGCAATGGGAAGAACCAGCTGGTTGTGACCATTTGTTCCAGTTCCGGCCTTCCTGTATAAGAGTTTGTTCTTCATGAAATATTCCCCCTTGCTCGGAGGTGTGTGGCATTTGGGCAATTTTTTAAAACAGGGCTTGAGTGTCCTATCCTCAGCCTGCGCCTTCCTCATCTCCTCTGGATGAGCGTTTATAGGTTCACCTTCTTCCTCCTTCTTCTGTGACCTGGTCTGCACTGTCGCCATGATCACAGGTTTCTCGGGATTCCCCAAGAAGACGTATCTACTTAGAGGGTAGATTGGTTCATCTATCACTGCTGCTCTGATTTCTCCTTCCACATAGCGAGTTTTCACCGTTATCCTTGCGATGGGAAGTGTCATGAGTGGTATGTCCTTAGTCGCCCCTTGTATTTCCACTGTTTTCTGTGGTATACTGACTTGGGTCCACTAGGCTAGACTTCACAACTGAATCATAATCCAAACCTGTATCATAAAGGCACCTTATGGTGACCCCATTACAAATAACATCCTCACAAACTGGGGGGTGATAAGGTTCCTGTTGTCCCTTAGGATTAACCTTTAATCTTTGCGTCCCCGACTTCATTGCAGCAATGTTTGAAGGTTTCCTTCTACAAAATTCGGTGTTATGGTTATCCTTCTTGCACCATTTACACCATCTTTTTCCTTGGTTCAACGGTTTTCTTTCATTGAACTTTTGGTCATTGAACTGTGAGTTTCTGTCGCGATAGTCATTTCTTGGCCGCTCAAAATTTGTCCTACCTTTATTTCCCTGCTCTCTATTATCAAATTTATTAAATTGCTGTGGAGCTTTAAAATTGTCTATGTGCTTCTTCTTAGCACCACTTACCTCTGCCTGAGCTGCCTGATACCTCTCAGCAACATTTAAAATTTCCCCCAACTTCTCTGCACCTTGTTCCATGAGAAATTTTCTCATGTCTGGAGCCATGGACTCTCTCAATTGTTCAATCATGATCATTTCTTTAAGATCTTGGGTCTTCCCCAGAGCCGTCCATTTCTCCAAATAGGTTTCTAGTCTGGCAGAGAATTGGTGGTATGTCTCCCCAGACAACAGTTTGGCATTTCTAAATTTCTTACGATAAAATTCACCATTCTTCTCGTACCTTAATAACAAAGCCTGCTTTAACATGTCATAATTGTCTTGGTCTTCCCTGTTCATTTTGGCAAATACTTCATAAGAAGCACCCCTCAATCCCTGTGATAGCTTTAAACTCCACCTCTCTCTCTCTAACCCATATGTAGTAGCTAATAACTCAAAACGTCCCAGGTACCCCTCTATGTCATCGTCTTTCTCAACAAAATGGTCTAAATGAAACCCCATAGCTGAGTTTGAGGCTCCCATACTGGGCGTAGCATCTGAGGCAAAAGGGCTGGCACCATTTTCAGGGGCCGGGCCTTGTAATTCCAGCTCCCTTAGTCGTAATTCGTGCTCCCTCTGCAACCTTCTATCTTCAGCCTCCCTTTCGGCAGTCAACCTTTTTTCCTCTGCCTCCCTTTCGGCCTTTTTATCTTCTGCCTCCCTTTGCTGTCGTTTTTCTTCTGCCTCCCTTTGCTGTCGTTTTTCTTCTGCCTCAATCTGCAGCCTCTTAATTTCTCTATCAGCCTCAATTTGTAACCTCTTCTCTTCAGCTACCTTTCTATCTTCCCTTTCAATATATTTATCACATTCAGTCGTTACGTATTGAATTAAAATTTGACCATCCATCCCATCTCCTTCGCAGTGAGCACAGCAGCTGATCTAAACTTTGCTAGCTCAGCCATACTTTTTAGACAATATAATAATATATAAGCTAAATCTCTAACCAGTAAATACACTAAGTACTTCTAATTACTATAGTCTAACTAATTCTAACTAACCAGTTAACTAATTAATTATTACTGGCTGTGAAGATTCACCAACTTTTATCTGCAGGGACACTTTTAATTTTAAAGGAAATTTTACAATTTATTTCCCTACTTTTATTTCTCCCACCAGGAGATCTTAATATTACTATTGGGCTAATTATCCCTGGACAAGACCCCAATATATGTGGTGGTATTGATGGTATTGTATGATGATGATGGTACTACATGTAAATTGTATGAGGCCAGCTGTGAAGGCTCCTGAGATAAAATGTAATTGAGAATTGTCAGAAGGCCTTTCTTGCTACCACTACGACCTCACACTTAATTTTTTTTTTATGAATGTAGCTGCGTAAAGTGCCTAGGGTTATGATGTGTACTGTGGTGTGATAGTTATAAATATACCCATAGATATTTAACAAGACTAATAAGATTAACAAGTGTTACAATACACTGAACTAACTCACGTGTGTAAAGTTTTTGATATAATTATATTACATTTATTTGTTCTGGATCAAGTTTTATTTTGACCAGAACTTGTTTTAAAAAAAAGGATTTAAAATTTATGAAAATTATGCATGGAATGTTACATAATAAATGCGAAAGTGTACATATTTAAGTACTAGAATAGTTAGTTTTATTAAAATGTTCTGGTAGTCAGCTACTAGGGAGGATATTTATTGTCTGTGCTGTTGGGGTGGTCTCATCACACCTGTCTATATTGACTACATAGTGTCCAGAAAATGGTGGGAATTTTTATGGGGTATCTGCAACTAAATGGGGTTGGTGAATATCCAGCAGACCAGAGGCTCACTCATCTGGTATTTGTAGCTCTGGTGCTGAACTCAGGTGGTCCCACCTCTCCGTGCTGGCGGGCAATAATGGTGGTCTCTGTCACAAGGACTGCACAGATACACTTGTGTAAATCACCACCCGAATAGATACTTCTTCGTGGACGACAGAAACTCGCAGCTCTGCAATCAAAGTATGGGCCATGTGTCAAAATCTATTCTCTACCCACGTCTGGACACCACACTGACACAACAACCACATTATACAGACAGGTCAGATCTCTCTGACCAAACAGCACAGTTACCATGGTGGGTTTACATCCGATAGATCCTCCCAGACTATAGATTCTTGCTGGTGTTTAGGTACATTGTTAGTCCCTAGACCCTGACTTGGGCGGGGGGTCTAGAGCAAAATCCCTACTTGTTTGTAAGGCTAGATTATGATATGGCAGTATCAAATCACTCGAACATGAAACAATATTCAAAATATATAAAGAAATAATTTCAATCTTACCAGATTATGAATAATTAACACAGAAGTGCTAGCAAAACTCAGCTGAGCTGCTGGCTATAGGATGGCGTCCCTAAATTTAACTCACTGTCTTTTATATGGGAAAACACCACACTTTAAAATCTGTGTCTAACACTGAACAATTATTGAAGAATGACCCCAAATGCGCTCTGAGCGCTAATGATATGATTGTCTGTGGCCAATCACTGCCGAGGTTTATTTTTAATTTCAAATTTCCTCACTAAAGTCATTTCAGTCAAGCTTCAGTCACGTATGGATGGTTATCTGTTAGTCTGTCCGTCTCTACTTGTGTTTCTACAAAATTGTGCTCGATTTTTGACCCAACCGTTCTCTCCCCTTCAAATTTTTGTTGTAAAAAGTTATATTTAGACACAGCTTCCACCAATGTCCCTTCACTTCTATGCTAAGTAAATTTGAACACCTGCGTCCCCAAGGTCGTGTTTTTGTGTGCAAATAACGATATGTTAGATTCAATGCAGTCTGTGGCTGATGTAAACTACACTGTCTTTTGTCATTATTTTCAATATTATCTATCCGTCTGTAAAATTAAAACCATATTAGTTCACTGCTCAGAATAGGCCATCTGGCCAGCTAATTTTTATATTCCTAACATTAATATTAAGAAAAATTTACTTTTTAATTTTTGTAATTTTTTTTTCAGACATCTGCGTTCTTCCGCTCAAATTCAAATCAAGCGCTTGGTATCGCAAAACGTCCAATTCCGTACCTCGTGTCAATTTGGGGGCCTTGAATTTTTT
The DNA here is from genome assembly GCA_024509875.1 of Oreohelix idahoensis. Lineage (NCBI taxonomy): Eukaryota > Metazoa > Mollusca > Gastropoda > Stylommatophora > Oreohelicidae > Oreohelix > Oreohelix idahoensis. Next base: position 24,778 of record JAMPIV010017748.1, on the reverse strand, counting down.
TACTTTCTCTCCCCTCCCCCCCCCCCCCCCCCAATTGCGTCTCTTTAGCCTTTCCAGTCATATTTTTTTCCTTTTTGATCCTCCGTTCACCTCCGGTCTAGCAAGTCAATTTATGGAGGGTGATGACCCGCGGTCTAGGCGATCATGTACATCAGCAGCCTACGCATTATGTTTTTATCCTTAAATGTTATCTTTGGAGGGATTTTACCGTTGTATCTCTGTCAATTTCACTACATTCTTAGTGTGAATATTTGATCAATACATGATCGTTTCGGCCTGAACCCCGCTTGTTCTTCTCTGATCTTTTCGTCAGCATGCAATTTAAGTCTTTCTAACATCATGCAACATAATAATTTTCCAGGTACTGATAATAGAGATATACCACGCCAGTTATTACAGTCTGATAGATCACCTTTCTTCGGTAACTTTACAATAATACTGTCTTTCCATTGTTGTGGTGGTTGTTATTCTCTCCATACTTCATTTATAATATCTAAAATTCTCAAGAGGTTGTTGTCATTAACTGCTTTAATCATTTTGCCTGAAATTTCGTCAACTCCAGCAGCTTTAAAATTTTTTAATCTTTTAACGGCTTGTTTGATCTCGTCCAGCGTGAATTCATCGCAAGTTATTGGCAAGGTGGTTGTGGGTGTTTCATTATTAAAATCAGGGGTTACTGTTGGTGGTGGTCTGTTTAGCACCTCCATGAAGTGCTCAGCCCATCTCTTCATTTGTTCTTTTTCTGTTGGTATTGAATTCCCTAATTTACCTTTAACAGGTGTTTCCATAGCAGTAGGCTGGTGACATAGTTGTTTTGTAATTTGATAAAGGCACCTACTATTACCAGTTCTTGCAGCATTTTCAGCTTCTACGGCCAGTTCATTGATGAAATGTCTTTTATCTCTTCGAGTTTTTGTCTTCACTTCTTTATTTAACAAGTTATAAGTTAGTTTGCAAGATTCAACTGCATTATGTGTACTTGCCGCTAGTAGTTTAAGTTTTGCTGTTTTCCTTTCTTGTATTTTATCCCAAGTATCTTCTCTCATCCATTTTTTTCTTGTTATGTACTAGGTATCCGGTGGTCGCTACTGCTGCTTCTGTCATTGCTGTTCTCAGTTGTTCCCATTTAGTATCGATTGTCTTGGTGGTGATATCGTTGTCAATTTTGCCTAAAGCATCGAAATAGTTGTTCATTTTGACATTATATTCCTCCTTTATATCATTTGATTGCAGTCTGTGTACATCTATTCTTCTATTTTTATTCTGTTGGTATAACTTCTTCAGTTTAATTCTCAGTTTAGCTATGCAGAGGTTATGATCGCTTCCGATCTCTGCACCTCTGTATGCTCTGACGTCTTGAACTGATGAGCGAAATTTAGCGCTTATGCAGAAGTGATCTATCTGGTTCTTAGTTCTGCCATCAGGTGAATTCCATGTTATCTTGTGGATATTCTTATGTGGAAAGATGGTGTCTGCCACAACGAGGTTTGATATTTCACAAAGTTCTAGAAGTCTTTCGCCATTTTGATTCATACAGCCTATGCCATGAGTATCGAGATATCTTTGTACTCCATCGTTGTTGTCACCTACTTTGGCGTTAAAATCACCCATGACTGCTATTATGTCATGCTTTGGTATTGTGTTGATGGTACTTAGAAGTGCTTCATAGAAGTCATCTTTTGTGGTATCAAGAGCGTCGTTAGTTGGTGCATAACATTGTACAATTGAGAGCTTGAAAAATCGTGTCTGAAATCTAGCTAATATTAGCCTCTCATTGATAGGTACCCAGCTGATAAGCGATGCTGCTGCTTTCTGTGTCATAGGATGGCTACTCCCTCTGTGTGACGATTATCATTACTACCAGAGTATATAATTTGCTTTTTTTTCTTCTGAAATATATTTTATGCCCTTCCCCGTCCATCTGCACTCGCTGACACCCAATAAGTCCAACTTATAATTATCCATTTCTTTAATTACTTCTTCCAATTTTCCGTCTTGATACATAGTTCTTACATTCCAGTATCCAATTTTAAAAATCTCCTTAGCCCCCAAGATATAAGAGTGAGTCATGTTTACTGTCGAGCCTGGTTCTGTTTCGGTAACAATAGCTTGTTTTACGATAGTGAATTGTTAACTCACTGATCAACCCTCCGATCCAACCGACCGATTCGAGGGTTTCGAGGTCAGTTATAGGAAAATATCTACACCACTAGATACTCTGGTGTATCTTTTATTCTATAATTTAACATAACATGGTACTATCCATCGAAATATACACATTCCTGATGTTTTTCTTTCGGCGTCTAAGGTGAGAAACGAATTTCACCTCCATCTTGGAAGGGTAGATAACTCTTGCGTAGAATAGATGGATTAAAAAGCTGGTATGACAAGGTCACTAATGTGGAACTGATGACAAGTTCACTAATGCGGAACTGATGACAAGGTCACTAATGCGGAACTGATGACAAGGTCACTAATGCGGAACTGATGACAAGGTCACTAATGTGGAACTGATGGCAAGGTCACTAATGTGGAACTGATGACAAGGTCACTAATGTGGAACTGATGACAAGGTCACTAATGTGGAACTGATGACAAGGTCACTAATGTGGAACTGATGACAAGGTCACTAATGTGGAACTGATGACAAGGTCACTAATGTGGAACTGATGACAAGGTCACTAATGTGGAACTGATGACAAGGTCACTAATGTGGAACTGATGACAAGGTCACTAATGTGGAACTGATGACAAGGTCACTAATGTGGAACTGATGACAAGGTCACTAATGTGGAACTGATGACAAGGTCACTAATGTGGAACTGATGACAAGGTCACTAATGTGGAACTGATGACAAGGTCACTAATGTGGAACTGATGACAAGGTCACTAATGTGGAACTGATGACAAGAACTGAGCAAGTGCCAGTGGAACAAGAGATGAGAAGAAGCTGGCGATGGATAGGACACACATTGAGGATAGCATTACAAGGCAGTCCTTGTTCTGGAACCCCCAGGATAAGAGGAGGCAGAGGAAGGCCAAGAAACACGTGGAAAAGAGAACTGGAGACAGAGGTGAAAATGATGAGGAAAACATGGACTTGAGCTGATGGCACGTGACAGGGTGACTTGGCACGTGACAGGGTGACTTGGCACGTGTTTGTTTAAGGCCTATGCTTCTTGGAGAGTTAAAGGGTATTGATTGATTGATTCTGGATTAACCGCATAAAATCAACATAGTTAATGTTAACATCGTTTAGCGCCCCGGGCCACAGTCCGAGTTGGCGTACCTTAAACCGGTCCTGCTCATGTGAAACACGCGCAACAGAGTGGGCGGGGGAGAGGAATGACGAAACACTGAATAGAAAATACGACCGATTGAACCTTTATGTGAATCTGAAGAGGAACAAAAATTAATAAACAAAATACATAGTGTGATATACAAACAACCGGAAAAATAGAAGACAGAGAATGCTATCGACTTTCGCAATGGAAAGTAAGAAAGGAGAATATATTATTTCCTAAACACGACGAATGGCGCCTAGTCTACAGACACGTAAAATTCAAACCCCAGCACAGTCGGTAATCTCGTGGTGAGGTAACTCCCCCCTAGGGTCAACCTATGCAAGAAGAGTTATCGGTCTTCCGATATGATGTAAAAATGAACGTGGCCAAGTATCCGCCTTTTCTATTAAGGAAAGTATGCGCGGAAGGAAGTTGTCTTCCTTAGCCAGCGGAAAAAAAAAAATCGTTCCCAGTTTAAACGCATTCCTACTGCAGTTGCGCCGTTTTCATTCATATTACCCATAACTTCTTTCTTTATATTTAATTATGTTTTATTTGTGTTTTCCCCCTGGAGAACATTGCAGCCTTCCAAAGACATGGATAGATTCAAGGTCGTGGTCTGGTTGGACTTCAGGCAATGTTTCTTGGCATGTTTAATCCCATCTATTATCACCAAGAGCTAATGCGCAGTGAATCCCATCTTTCAAGTCAGTAATTCCTCAGTTGTCCGTGTGCCATCGTCAACACTATCAACATGTTTCCTAAACGTCCATCTCCAGTGCCTTCTTCCCACTCTCTACTCCACAGGCACCCGTCTAGCTCCCGTCATCAGTTCCTCATTAATGATCTTAGCGCACCATCCCCATCCCTCTATTCTACGAAGTCACCCATTTACGAAAGTCTACAACAACTTGGCTGTAACTTCTTCGCCTTCACGGGTGCGTCTAATTCCCTTGTCCGCGGCTTGTTCGGTACCCATGTATTTCTTCTTCTTCTTCCTCGTTCACCTTCAGCATTTATCATTAATAACTCTAATAAAGGCAGCAGTCAGCTCAAGGTTCCTGACATCTCCAAACAGTTGTTTGTGGAGTGAAGTAGGTTGTTGCCATATGCTGCTCCGTTCATTGCTGTATGTTGGTCAGGACTGCAGCAGGTGTTCGGCTGTCATTGGACTGGTGCAGCAGGTGCAAAGATCTGTTGCGCCAATTCTGTATTTGTGGTATCTCAATCTGTTGTGTCCAGTGCATAGCCGAAAAATGTTGTCTCTCATAGGAAAGCTGTGTTTCCGGACTAACGAGTCTTTCCTCTGCTGCTCATCTCTGGAACTATCTTCCACATTATCTGAAAGATAACAACCTCAGTCCCTATTCATACAATCGTAAACTTTTCGATTACTTTATGAGTTCTGATTATCTGCCCCCCTAAAGTGATTATTTTTCCGAACAAATGATATAATATCGAATGTAGGTTTAATGATGATGATAGTGTTTTTCAACATATTTTGTTTCATGGTGATATTTAGTTTGTATTTTTCAACAATACTGTATTTCATGTTTATAATTAGATACTGTGAATGTGAGTATGCTATTATTTTACCTTTATAACGTTGAATTCCTTGAATTGATGGGTAAAATGTATGTGAGAATAAATGAAACCAGTATAAAAGACGAGAGAAAGGAAGGGCAGAATGTCAGACGGGCCTGCGTGCCCAATTCTCAACCCTTTGAAAATAAAGTTCGTTCATTCGTTCGTTCGTTCCTACCAGGGGTTGTGTCATGTTTTTCCTTCTCTTAGGTGGACTGTCAACCAAGACTATCATGCTCCTCCTGCACTGACTTTTTGCAGAGTTTACTCCCTGACTTTTACCAGGGCATGCCCTTGGTGGGAATTTGGGACATGTCCACACGCCGGTGGGCCCATTGTTTCCGCACCTAACCGGGGGGTGAAAGGGGGGGGGGGGAGAAATGCTCCTCCGAGATGTTTCTGTAGAATCCCTCACCCATAGTCAATTGTTTTAGCCCGTAGACTCGGGGTAACGGTTATCTGGCGCCAGTTATTCGCCATTCTCCAGAGCCTTGTTTACAAAAGCAGTGGTCCCCACGAGCAGGTACGGTTGGTTTGTTTGACAGAGGGTGTGTATTCACGCAGGTGTTACCTTCTATTTAGGAAGGGCCGGTCTTGTCAGCCCTTGCCCCCTCCCCCCATGTATTTCTCTTACCCTGTGGATTCCTGTAATGATGTCAACTGGTTTTCTCAATGTGTGTCCTATCAAACCCCAGCGTTTTCTCAATGTGTGTCCCATCAAACCCCAGCGTTTTCTCAATGTTTGTCCTATCAAACCCCAGCGTTTTCTCAATGTGTGTCCTATCAAACCCCAGCGTTTTCTCAATGTGTGTCCTATCAAACCCCAGCGTTTTCTCAATGTGTGTCCTATCAAACCCCAGCGTTTTCTCAATGTGTGTCCTATCAAACCCCAGCGTTTTCTCAATGTGTGTCCTATCAAACCCCAGCGTTTTCTCCTCACAGCTGTCCCCAGTAGTAATTATCTGGTTCTTCCTATCAGTTTCAAACTGGTGACATGGTCATACCACTTCAATCCGTACAGCATATGCAAGCACCCATGTTTGAAAGTCTGAAACTTTCAGGTTGTCGTGTTTTTTTGCTCTCCATGTTTCACAGCCATACAACAGGAATGTCCTGACACTTGAGCTGAAGAATTTTATTTTTGTGTGTGGGCTTGATGTCTTTTAACTTCCATACACTTCTCAATGCAATAATAATTCCTCCTGAATTTTATATTGTTATGTTGACATCATTGTCTAGTCCTCTAACTTTGTCTGTATTGATGCCAAGATATATGTATGGTTTTACATCTTTCCCTAGGAATGTTTTCCCCGTGTACAATTTTCCTGTCAATAAATACAGCAGTAACATTTTTGTTATGAACTGCCAAACACGCCCCCCCCCCCCCCCCCCCCCCACCCCCTTGCGATATAGACACAAAATAAAGACTTGATTACTGTCAACATTTTCTCTTTAGTCAAATTCTAAAAAAATTTTAAAGCAGCAAATCCCCCGGGTGTCTCTGATGAGGCGAATGGCAGTACTGCTCCATCAGGCATGTCGTACGTGGCGACTGAAATGAGACCGCGCATGGGGCTGGCAATCTCATCACGTTAAAAACATTTCTACAGAAGCCATGCTTACAAGAGAATGTGATTACTTTGCGCAGGATTCCTGTGGGGGAGCAACCCAGTGGTGGCTCCATGCGAAAAGCAACATGATGATGATGATATTATATGCAAACCAAACCAACAGTCAATAACGCCGGATCCGTTCTTATCAAACTACTAGTGTAACAGCCCGTCATAGGGATCCCGTTACACGCCCATTGAGGCATATTGGGAATATGGTGTTAGGCCCATATTTTCTTGACCATCGGCACACTAGGGGTGACGTGGTCAACATCACGCCGGCCGCCTTAACCTTCCCAGAGTTGCTCTGGTACCCAGTTGGGGCTGGGTCGACCCAGGAGCCGTTTGCGGCCTTAAAAAATCCCACCTCATCTGGGGATCGAACCATAGACCACTGAGCTAGGAAGCCAGTGCACTAACCACTATGCTACCGCGGCTCCCCAAAAGCCCGTCATAAGACGAGAATTAAATTCAAAAGCACCAATACCTAACGGCAATTTTACTTATTCAAAAGTTTTTTTTTTTTAAACCACTGTGCATCACCACAGTACACGAACTACGTAGCAGCAGCGAGGATCCTAATGTGTGTATACGGATCACACATTCTATAAATACAGGCATACCTCACTCTTTCGACAGGTTAGAGACCAGAGCACTGACGAAAGTCGAAAATTGACGAAAGTCGAAGCATAGCCTTTATTTAGCTTCCAAATGCATTAGGGCCGCCAAAAAACGTAAATAACTAACTATATAACACTTGCGAATGCGTGCAACACCTAAATAAACAGAAATAAACATAAGAATAAAGAAAATACAGTAATAAATAAAAAATACGACTATAACATCTTACCTTAAAATCATTCTTGAGCAAGTAGACGATGAATATATACATTATGTACAGTTTTGAATGTTGGTGATTTAGGGGGATTCTAGACTTAGAAAATCAGATGGAGAAAATTGAGGAGGCTCACCTTCAGAACTGGAGGAACTCTATCTAATTTTTTAGGAGAAGGGGACTTTGAAGGAGATCTAACAGGGTGTCGTAAAATAAATCTGTATGGACAACACGCGCAAATATTTTCTCGCTCATTTCCCCTATCTCAAATAAATAAAATGGTATTGTTTATAAAGTCATAATAATATGAGTAGAAATAAAAATAGCAAAGTTGTAACGCGTCTTCTTTCCCCGCGCCAGTCATCGCATTGAGATAGAAGGTAGTGTGAAACCTTATTGTCGCGCCAGGGGTATGGGACTTTATAACTCGCCCGTCAAGGGTTAACGGTAAAAATTTTGAAAACGACAAGCTTAGTAGTTCCAAGAAAAATAGTAAGAATAAAACAGGGGAGGCATAAACGAACGCATAAAAGTGAGAGAGAGAGAGAGAGAGAGAGAGAGAGAGAGAGAGAGAGAGAACACATGCCACAAATTGTCAAGCGTTAGATTCTTGGATTAGCTACCCAAGACGACAGTGCGAGGCGATACGGTGGCAGGTGTTCGGTAACGTTGTCGCAAGCTTTGTAGAATTTAAAAATACCCCGCAAAACATAATACTTTTTCGGACTATAGGCACACTGAGAAAATATATAAACACACAGACAGCGCTTTCGCTGCAAAAGAGTCCATTTTATGACGTAACAGACTAGTAGTTTCAGTTTTGGACAACGCGGGATAGGAGAAAAGATGGCGTAATTTATATGATAGTGAAAATTGAAACTAACTCTGGAAAAAATATGGAATTCTTTATTAATGGGTTTAGGATCATAAAACCTAGTTAGTTTGATGGCTTATCTTCTCCTGATAAATAATATGTTTAAAAATACAAAATTTCCCAGTAGATAAGAAAGTTATTGACAAAAGACTGAATTTGTTCGTGCAGACAGACTGGCGGTTTTGCATTCATTTTGCATTCACTAACGATTAAAATTTTGAACGCGTTGTTGGAAATGAGACAAGCAAGCATGTATTCTGTTGGAGAAGGGGCAGAAAAGGGGAGAGAAATTATGGGATGGCTTAACACTAAAAATATTTTAGCAGGGGAAATCTAAGAATGAGTGAGGAGAAAACTTGTTATGTCCAAAAATCAAGTCTGTTTTTGCTTTTATTTTCAAATTCAAAAGTAGTCGTTCGTTCATTGGCCAACGCCTTTTATAATATTGAAGAATTCAAAGTCTCGACGCCATTTGTCATAAGATAGTCCCTTGAGCAGGACGTTGTAAATTATGTGAAGTGTGACTTGCCTTATTAAATTAAATATATAAAGTAAACCATAATAGGCATCACAGTCCAGCCAGCAGGACATCTGAAGTCTGCTAATCAACGTACCTGTGTTTATTCATTGAATTTATGGTAAGGCAGAAATTATTCATATATATTTTGTTTTAAAATGTAAGTGAGAGATATTGCCATTACGACTGTAAGTAATTAGGTCCCCAGCTGATATATGCAGGGCCTAAAGGTAGATTTATGCTATAACACATTGCCAGTTTTGTAAAATGCACATGTTTGTGAAATAAAAATGTTTTCTTAGGTGGCCAGATGGACACAGCTCACCTATCCTATTGTATGGAAGAAAAGAAAGATTAATATTATTATTGCAGATGTAGGGCCGCCCTGAGAGGAGAGACACGTGAATAACACTGGTACACTTTGTAATGGATGCACTGGGTTGGTAAATTAGATATGACCCAGATCTTTATTTAGTATGTATTATGATTTGTAGAAATAACAGTTTAAGTATGATATCAACAAGGAGGCATTATTTCATTGTTACAGGGTTTTTATCTGGCACTAGTCCGGTGCCAGATGTATGTGAAAAGCAGTTGAGAAGACTTTTCATTTCCAGTAATGACAGGGGTCTACAGAGTCCACCCTGTTACTTTTGGGCCAGTATCAAAGTGATCGTTTTACAGCAAGAATACGGACAGTTCAAGTTGTGCCAGATAAGTATAATATCTGGCACCCGACTTTTCATCAGCATCAAAGACTAGTGCACCCTTGTGTAACATAATAAAAATATCCCCTAAAGAATAAAACATTGACAGTTGTGTATTAAAGAACTGGGGAGGATTAAAGAATCCCAAAACAGCCATCCAGTGTTAGAAACCAGTATATTAAAAATTTAGTAACACTATTAGTATATTTTAACAGTATGTGTTTGGACAAAGTGTCCCTTTGGGTTAAAGATTTGCAATTTATGTATATACCTTGAGTTCTTTTAATTTTGAAAGTCCTGACCAGAAGAATACTAGGTTCAGGACCAATAAAATTGTATAGAAAATATTTACATATAAAAATTTAACCCAGGTGTTAGTTCATTTGATCACAGCCTTTAATATTTGTTTATGTGTGTGTGTGTTAGTGTTAAATTACCATCACACCACACTGGTGTCATGAAATATTCTAATCCACATATATAAATTATTAGGTAAATATGAAGCCTAACAAATAAAATTAATAAAGAGAAGAGCAATGGTAAAATGACAGTGCTGTCACAAGGAATGTACTCGAAATCCCCCTTGTTTTCTGCTTCGTCTGCAAATTGTAACGCTTTCACGTTGATATAAAAGCTTACTGTATTATTACCCGCCTTCTTCAATGAAACGTGTGCTGCATTTCTAAGAAAAACATTGAGACGTACTGCGTAATGACCTAAATTAATCCTAACATTAATTATATTACGTTACCAAAACGAACGAACAGATGGACAAAAGGATAGAGAGAGGGGAGGGCTGAAAATCAGGAACGCATGCAACACGCGACGCGCGATATACAAATGCTGCCATCACGCGTGTAAGTCTACAAGCACTAACTTTTTCAGACGGACAGTGATAAAATACACTACCCTTTCCCATAGTTAGGTTTTAAAATCATAAAAAACGCTTATTGGGGAAACCTGACATTCTACTGTTTTATGTCCGAAATCCTGACATTAGTCTGACAGTACAGCAGGACAGGTGGCGGTTCTCACATAAAAAATAAAACAACTATACGACTATCCTAGAAATTGCATATTTTGAACGCAGCCACGTAGCTCCTTTAAATTAGTATTTTTGGGTTCCTTAGGGCTTGCTGACAAATAATATGTAAAACGTTACGCAAATAGTCCAGGAATTAATAAATTATACCCAAAATAAAATATTGGGGGTGCCTGACAGCATAAAATCATTTCTGCTCATAAGATTTTTTTTTTTAACGTGTTTGAAAAAAATTTACGTTACAGAAATAGCCTACCATGTAAACTCCAAATTGATTGGAGCGCAACAAATGAAAGCCTAACCACGATTGGTCGGGCTATAAATACTATCTTGGTTGTTAGGGGAGACGGGAAAAGATAACATTTTTTCAAACACTTGTCGAAACGGGGCTCATTGGTCAGACTCGCTGATATACACACTTGGGAGCGTTAGTTCGAAACCACTTGTTTAAATACACTTGATAAAGCATCAGTGCGTTGAAGCCAGCATATATTTGGCTAAATTAAAAGCCTGGAAGATAAGCAGAAGGAAATTTGTGCCAGTTTGTGCCAGAATTCATTGCTAATCAACGTATCTGTGTTATTCGTATGAATTGTGGTAAGCTTGAACCATTTAATATCTTTTAATGAAAATTGAATGTGAATTGTTGATTTATGCCTGTATATATATGTGTAGTTCAGTGGCAAACGTGAGGTAAAGCCTAAAATGCTCCAGCCTGAACAGAGGGTGTCGGAGAGAAGTAAAACGGCATGGAATGGCCAAACAGTACACTGACACCTGGATGATTGACTAGAAAGAAATAATGCTGGAAGTGCAGAGGCGTAGTAACCATTAAGAAGGGTAATGCTGGTATAAAGTATTTCAGATGAAGCTGACTGTTGGCCTAACGCTCTGAACGCAATGTTTGTGCTGTATTGTGATCAGTGTAAAAGAGAATATAAATTAGTTATGAAGTAGAAGGTACATCCTTCTTGATTTCAGGGACAGTGGTCTTGATGGTACTGAGCAGCATCTGGTCAGAGATTTGCTGAATCCAGAGTCGGACAGCATACTCCTTGGTCTTTTTAGCTATCAGTGAGGTGTCTCCTGAGCCCAGAGGAGAATTCGAGCAGAGGAGTCCTTTCCTGCCGCCATCACTCAAGATAAGCAGAGTTGGCCAGCTGAGCTCAACATTATGTCCCCTCATCTTGAAATAACTTTATAAAAATACTATTCAGAGGGGAATTTACTTGTCTTAAAATCAGGAACTTTGAACATCTCAAATACTGGTCCCTAAAGACAAACTATTGAAGTCATGATGACAAATACCAACAGAGCTTGAACAAAACAAAACCAGTATTACCTCATTTTACTACTACACAACTGACACACATAGAACATTTGTAATAATATATGTCACTACAATATTCATATTAAATACATTCTGTACATAACTTGTAATTTAAATTGATTGTGATTCCTGGTTCCCTTGTAGTTGAATCAGGACACATATTCATTCATGCCAGTAATGAATACATATTGTTATTCGAAAGTTTATCAGTGACTCTTTTAAGATATCTTTGTAGAGTGTTATATGTATGTGAGTGTCACAGTGTTGTCAAGAGTAGTGGATTAAATTAAATTGTTTATCTGTCTGTTGTTGTGACTTACACTTCATCATACACATACCCTAGACACATAACGTAGCATCACACTATTCCAGAATAATTCTGACTGAGATATATAGATATGTGGTAGCAAGTAAGGTTATCTATAATACACTACTCTTAATAGATATAGATACCTTCACAGCTGATCTCAGTCAGTACACTAAGTTCCCTATAAGTATTTATAACATCCCACTTCACCACATATATTGGGGTCTCGCTCTTGGGATTTTGAATCTTTAACTATTAAAAATATTGGGGGTAATTCACTTCAGGGAATATAAGAATTAAAAGGTATCCTTGGGTGGAATTAAATAAGGTTGAGCTCACGGTGCCTGTGTTGTCCATTAGAGATTGAATTGTTGGTTAGACATTGTATAAATTTACATAATAGACAATGGCGGACCTGGCCAAATTTCGATCTGCTGCGGTTCAGACTGCAAAAGAGTTAGGATTAGATGGGCAAGTTATGGTTGCCTATGTCACGACGGAATGTGACAAATTTATTGAACGCGAAGAAAGAAGGTTTGAAGCCGAAAGAAGGTTAGAGGCTGAAAGGGAAATTAAGAAGTTACAGTTTGAAGCTGAGGCTGAGACTAAGAGGTTGCAGATTGAGGCTGAGGCTAAGAAATTGGAGGCAGAAAGAGAAGACAAACGATTGGCTGCAGAAAGGGAAGAGAAGAAATTGGCTGCAGAAAGGGAAGAGAAGAAATTGGCTGCAGAAAGGGAAGAGAAGAAATTAGCTGCAGAAAGGGAAGAGAAGAAATTAGCTGCAGAAAGGGAAGAGAGGAAATTAGCTGCAGAAAGGGAAGCAGAAGATAAAAGATTACAAAGGGAACATGAGTTACGACTAAGGGAGTTTGAGTTTCAAGGCCATGCTCCTGAAAATGGTGCCAGTCCCTTTGCCTCTGATGCTACGGTTACTCAAGGAGCCTCAATCTCAGCTATGAATTTTCATTTAGATCATTTTGTTGAGAAAGACGATGATATTGAGAGCTATATAAATAGGTATGAGCTATTAGCTACCACGTATGGGTTAGAGAGAGAAAGGTGGAGCTTAAAGTTATCTCAGGGACTTCGTGGGGCAGCTTATGAAGTTTTTGCAAAAATGAGCAGAGGTGATCAGGAAAATTATGACATGCTAAAGCAGGCTCTTTTGTTAAGGTATGAAAAGAATGCAGAGTTTTACAGGAAAAAATTTAGGAATGCTAAACTACTGTCAGGTGAAACCTATCACCAGTTCTCTGCACGATAGAGACATACTTGGAGAAATGGACTTCTCTGGGGAAAACCCAAGATCTTAAGGAAATGGTCCTTATAGAGCAATTAAGAGAGTCCATGGCTCCAGACCTGAGAAAGTTTCTCATGGAACAAGGTGCAGAGAGGCTGGGTGAGTTGCTAAATGTTGCTGAAAGGTATCAAGCAGCTCAAGCAGAGGTAACAGGTAATAAAAAGAAACAGGTGGATAACTTTAGGGCACCACAGAACTTTAATAAATTTGATCCTAGGGATCAAAATAAAGGTAAGCACCAATTTGATAGGCCACGGTATGAAAATAAAAATAAATTCCCACAATTCGATGAAAGGAAATATAATGAAAGAAAATCTTTCAACCAAGGAAAAAGGTGGTGTAAGAATTGTCAGATGGACAATCATGACACTGACCGTTGCAGAAGGAAACCTGTGTATATGGCAACCCTTCAGGTCAGGTCGACCTCAAGACAGGAGGAGGATATTATGTTAGATACCACTCCAGAAGAGATGAGGAAGGCACAGGCTGGGGATAAAACACTCAAGCCTTGTTTCAGAAAATTGTCAACTTGTCATACAACTCCAGGCAAGGGAGATTTTTACATGAAAAACAAGTTGATGTATAGGAAGACTGGAGCTAGATCCAAAGGTCACGGACAGCTGGTTCTTCCAAAAAGATACAGGACAGAATTAATAAGGAGCCTACATGTGAAACCAGATGGGGACCATGAGAAGATAGGTACCATCATTCAAAAGGTGGCTCACAATTATTATTGGCCCAAAGCAAGATGGGACATTGAAAATTTTGTAGAAAGGTGTAGCATAGCACATGAGGGAACACCCACAAGTGGGAACATGGATCAGGACCTGGACACGCCACGGGGCAAAATTAGGCCTGATAATAAAAGGAGAAATAGATTTGATAAAGTGGACCAAATGGAATGGGAAGCCCCTTTTCACGGACAAGCTTCACTTAACTGTTTTACAATGGCCACTATGCGGAGAGTGCAAAAAGATGTCTTACCCCAGGATAAGCCGACAATCCCTCAATCGGACTTAAACAAACTGGAGGAAGAGGATGTAGAGAGGAAATCTCTCATCAAGAATTTTAAGAGGGGAGAAAGCCCCAAAAGAAAAATTGGTAGCGGTCGTTTTGTGAATGAAAATTCTGGGAGGAAAAATCATCACTATAAAGCTTCAAGTGGAAGAGACCATACCGGTGCATGGACAAATAGGTCCACACAATTAAAGGTCCATATGTAGCTTTGTTAAGAACGTGGACTGATGAAAAGGCAGAGGAAAACATTACATCTTCATACCAATATGTGAATGAGCTGACCACTCGGTTGAAAACTGGCTGGAAACTTGCCAATGAAAATTTGAAACAAGCCAGGAAGAAACATGCTGCCTATTATAACAGGAAGGCGAAAGACAGAAATTTGGCTGTGGGAGAGAAGGTACTGCTTCTTTTGCCCGGGAGTCAGAATAAGTTACAAATTGGATGGCAGGGTCCATATACAGTTCTAGAGAAGGTGTCTAGAACAAATTATAAGATAGATAAGAAGGGGAAAGAAAAAATCTATCATGTGAATCTCCTGAAGAAATATTTGGAAAGAGAACATCAGGAAGAGACACACTTGTTGACCTTGTCCATCGCCATGGAGATGAAAAAGGAACCACTTTCATCATTTGAATATCCATTACACCCCTGTGAGACAGCAGCACAGGTGAAAATCAGTACACATTTAACGAAAACTCAGAAAGAGAGAGTGCAACAGGTTCTAAATAATCATGCAGAGGTGTTAACAGACCGACCAGGGCATACAAACCTATTGGAATATGATATGAAACTCATAGACTCCACACCTGTCTGTATGAAACCATATTCGATTCCGTTTGCTAAGGAAAAAGCTTTGAAGGAAGAGATAGACTATCTGTTGAAGGAAGGAATTATTTCGCACAGTGAGTCTTCGTATAGTTCCGGTGTTGTACTCTTAAGGAAGCCCTCTGGAGAACATAGACTCTGTATAGATTACAGGAGACTGAATGCTATTACAGAAGGACAGGTGGATCCATTGCCGGATACAAATCAGCTGTTTGCCAGGCTAAATAAAGCTAAATATTTCTCAAAAGTGGATCTGAGTAAAGGATACTATCAGATTCCAGTAAAGCCTGAGGTTAGACCATACCTAGCTTTTAGTACCTCAGAAGGACACTATGAGTTTAATAGATTGCCATTTGGATTGAAGAATGCGCCTAGTGTCTTCTCTAGAATGATGAGAAAATTATTGGATCCTCTGAATAATCCCTGTATAACAAATTTTATGGATGATATCCTTATAGCAACAGAAACATTTGAGGAACACATTGACTCTCTGAACATGCTGTTTGATCGACTTAGGGAGGCAAATTTAACAGCCCGACCAACCAAATGTTGCGTTGGATGTAAAGAATTGGAATTTTTGGGACACACAGTTTATCAGGGAAACATGACCCCTGACCCAAAGAATTTAGAGAAACTACAGAAAGCCCCGAGACCACAAACCAAGAAGGACGTGAGATCCTTTGTCTCATTATGTGGTTTCTACCAGAAGTATATCAAAAACTTTAATTCCATATGTGCACCGTTAACTGAATTGACACGTAAAGGACATCCAGATCGCATTACATGGACTCCACAATGTGAAATGACTTACCAAGAATTGAAGGAAAAGCTCACAAGTAAACCCATTTTGAAATTACCTGACTTAAGTCAAGAATTCATAGTAAGGACGGATGCAAGTAATATTGGGTTAGGTGCAACTTTACTACAGAAATCAGATGCATTGGATGGGGAATTAAGCCCAGTGGCATATGCTAGCAGAAAGTTGAATAAAGCTGAAATCAACTACTCAACTAGCGAAAAAGAATGTCTTGCAGTAATATGGGCAATAAAGAAATTCAATATTTATCTATATGGGAAGGCATTTAAGTTGCAAACTGACCACAAACCTTTATCGTTTTTAGCACAGGCTAAGCATGAGAACTCTAGGTTACTCCGATGGTCTTTGCTTCTGGCTCCATATAATTTTAGCATTGAATATATATCTGGAAAAACCAATCTGGGAGCGGATTTTTTAAGCCGCCATCCGTGTGATGAGAATCACCGTAAACCCCAGAAATAATAATAAATTTCTATATGTGTATATAGAATAAAGGACTGACATATAATGTCTGTTTTAAGAGGGGAGGTGTCATGAAATATTCTAATCCACATATATAAATTATTAGGTAAATATGAAGCCTAACAAATAAAATTAATAAAGAGAAGAGCAATGGTAAAATGACAGTGCTGTCACAAGGAATGTACTCGAAATCCCCCTTGTTTTCTGCTTCGTCTGCAAATTGTAACGCTTTCACGTTGATATAAAAGCTTACTGTATTATTACCCGCTTTCTTCAATGAAACGTGTGCTGTATTTCTTGGAAAAGCATTGAGGGCCCTGCGTAATGACCTAAATTAATCCTAACATTAATTATATTACGTTACCAAAACGAACGAACAGATGGACAAAAGGATAGCGAGAAGGGAGAGGCAGAAAGCCGAACACTAAACACGCTTCGCGCGATACGCAAATGCTGCCATCACGCGTGTAAGTCTACAAGCACTAACTTTTTCAGACGGACAGTGATAAAATACACTACCCTTTCCCATAGTTAGGTTTTAAAATCATAAAAAACGCTTATTGGGGAAACCTGACATTCTACTGTTTTATGTCCGAAATCCTGACATTAGTCTGACAGTACAGCAGGACAGGTGGCGGTTCTCACATAAAAAATAAAACAACTATACGACTATCCTAGAAATTGCATATTTTGAACGCAGCCACGTAGCTCCTTTAAATTAGTATTTTTGGGTTCCTTAGGGCTTGCTGACAAATAATATGTAAAACGTTACGCAAATAGTCCAGGAATTAATAAATTATACCCAAAATAAAATATTGGGGGTGCCTGACAGCATAAAATCATTTCTGCTCATAAGATTTTTTTTTAACGTGTTTGAAAAAAATTTACGTTACAGAAATAGCCTACCATGTAAACTCCAAATTGATTGGAGCGCAACAAATGAAAGCCTAACCACGATTGGTCGGGCTATAAATACTATCTTGGTTGTTAGGGGAGACGGGAAAAGATAACATTTTTTCAAACACTTGTCGAAACGGGGCTCATTGGTCAGACTCGCTGATATACACACTTGGGAGCGTTAGTTCGAAACCACTTGTTTAAATACACTTGATAAAGCATCAGTGCGTTGAAGCCAGCATATATTTGGCTAAATTAAAAGCCTGGAAGATAAGCAGAAGGAAATTTGTGCCAGTTTGTGCCAGAATTCATTGCTAATCAACGTATCTGTGTTATTCGTATGAATTGTGGTAAGCTTGAACCATTTAATATCTTTTAATGAAAATTGAATGTGAATTGTTGATTTATGCCTGTATATATATGTGTAGTTCAGTGGCAAACGTGAGGTAAAGCCTAAAATGCTCCAGCCTGAACAGAGGGTGTCGGAGAGAAGTAAAACGGCATGGAATGGCCAAACAGTACACTGACACCTGGATGATTGACTAGAAAGAAATAATGCTGGAAGTGCAGAGGCGTAGTAACCATTAAGAAGGGTAATGCTGGTATAAAGTATTTCAGATGAAGCTGACTGTTGGCCTAACGCTCTGAACGCAATGTTTGTGCTGTATTGTGATCAGTGTAAAAGAGAATATAAATTAGTTATGAAGTAGAAGGTACATCCTTCTTGATTTCAGGGACAGTGGTCTTGATGGTACTGAGCAGCATCTGGTCAGAGATTTGCTGAATCCAGAGTCGGACAGCATACTCCTTGGTCTTTTTAGCTATCAGTGAGGTGTCTCCTGAGCCCAGAGGAGAATTCGAGCAGAGGAGTCCTTTCCTGCCGCCATCACTCAAGATAAGCAGAGTTGGCCAGCTGAGCTCAACATTATGTCCCCTCATCTTGAAATAACTTTATAAAAATACTATTCAGAGGGGAATTTACTTGTCTTAAAATCAGGAACTTTGAACATCTCAAATACTGGTCCCTAAAGGCAAACTATTGAAGTCATGATGACAAATACCAACAGAGCTTGAACAAAACAAAACCAGTATTACCTCATTTTACTACTACACAACTGACACACATAGAACATTTGTAATAATATATGTCACTACAATATTCATATTAAATACATTCTGTACATAACTTGTAATTTAAATTGATTGTGATTCCTGGTTCCCTTGTAGTTGAATCAGGACACATATTCATTCATGCCAGTAATGAATACATATTGTTATTCGAAAGTTTATCAGTGACTCTTTTAAGATATCTTTGTAGAGTGTTATATGTATGTGAGTGTCACAGTGTTGTCAAGAGTAGTGGATTAAATTAAATTGTTTATCTGTCTGTTGTTGTGACTTACACTTCATCATACACATACCCTAGACACATAACGTAGCATCACACTATTCCAGAATAATTCTGACTGAGATATATAGATATGTGGTAGCAAGTAAGGTTATCTATAATACACTACTCTTAATAGATATAGATACCTTCACAGCTGATCTCAGTCAGTACACTAAGTTCCCTATAAGTATTTATAACATCCCACTTCACCACAACTGGCATAACCCTAGACATTAGACGTAGCTATCATACATACTAGTCAAGAATAGGTCTGATTGAGGTCATAAGGTGGTAGCAGAAAGGTCCCCTGATAACTCAACCGTAAATTTGTTATAATCAGGGACCTTCACAGCTGACCTCATTCAGAACAATAAGGAAACATATCAACAACATTACATAACATCAAAAACCACCACACAGGGGCTGGGGCTGATGTTGATGGCTCGGAATGAAGGGTTAGGGGAATGGGTGCCTGAAGTTGGTTGTGGCGGTTGCGTCTTGAAAAAGGAGAGCAAAGACGTTTGCTTCATTGATGTCTTCTTCCTTACCCTAAGAAGTTCTCTGTAACAGGCTATTTGGTGTTCTAGCCCACTATTTACGATTACTTTTGAACTTCTGTCGAAATTCGGATTCACCCTTTTCCAGTATGCAATTGTGTCCTCTACTTATGGGTTTTTTTTAACTTTGTCACTACACTTAGGACCCATTATGAGTATATTAAAGCACACAAATAAGTAGTATAGGGCCTAAACAGAAAAAAAGTACAGTATGAATACTGTGCACGCGTCTTATAATCACGATATGAACACTGTCATTATACTGTTATCACAAAAATAACTATGAACTGTTTACAGAATAAACACAAAAATAATATAGTATGAATAGTTTGGTTATTTTAATCACAAAAATAAGTAGTATTAATATGTTTAATCACAAATATAAGAGATTCAATGCGGACAACTTCAAAAAACAGTGCGCACCGAACGACTTCTGTTCAAAGACTGAACGACGACAGAAACAAGATGACGCGCGGTTGTGACGAAATGCGACGAAAGAGCGAAGCGAGCGACGAGATTTGAAAACATGGTTATAATTGAAAACCGACGAAAGAACGAAGCGACGAAAGTCGCGGTATGCCTGTATATTTTTGTGCATTCTTCTTTGGTAAGTGTTACTATTTTCGGGAGAGTACCTAAATAAAGGGAAAAATGCAATTAATGTCTAACTTTCAACCAAAGTTGCATCCCTTAGCGTTACGTACTGACAGAAAAAGCTGGGATTTTATATATAGGATAAAGGATTATATTTTACTGTTCCCTAGTCCCTAACCTTCATGTAAGATAATGTATAAAATAAGATAAAGTATTGTTGTTGGTTTTTTTTTGGGGGGGGGGGGGGGGGGGGGGGGGGGGGGTGTTCCGTCTTACATGCTGGGTCTCTCCCGTCTCACTTTCTTGTATTCATGTTATTTTCCTCAGTGTATGAACAAGAAATAAAATGTCAGAGAAAGAGAAGATTCAAATAATGCTGACTACAATCTCTTTCGGTGGAGGGGGGAAGATACGTGCCAAAGCAACCCAAACAGGAAATGACCAGACAAAGTGGAAAAGAGATTTGTAACGTATTGCTATACAAGCCTTAACAATGAGCTCACAGCGAAAGGGAAAAACAGGGAGACCACACAACATTTTGGTCCAAATCTGCCAGCGGACGGAAATGAAATGGACAGCTATAAAAAGATGGTGCATTAGTGAACTCATGCCACGCAGATGGGACGAAAGAACTACCCCGTAAACCCCTATAGGATGGAGTGCAAATAACCTGGCAGACAGACAGCACAAATGGGAATAATAATGGAGACGTTACTGTATTCTGCTCTGTTCTATCAAGGTAATTAACAACCTTCATTCATTCATAACCCTCCACTCCCACAGGAGCATAGGCCTTCAACAAACACATGCCAAGTCCTCCTGTCACGTGCCATCATCTCAAGTTCTTTCCATGTTCTCCTCATCATTTTCACCTCTGTTTCCAACTCTCTTCTCCATGTACTTCTTGGTCTTCCTCTGCCTCTCTTGCCCTGGGGGTTCCAGAACAAGGACTGCCTTGTAATGCTATCAACAGGTTTTCTCAGTGTGTGTCCTATCCATCGCCATCGTCTTCTTCTCATTTCTTGTTCCACTGGCACTTGTCTAGTTCTTGTCATCAGTTCCACGTTGGTAACCTTGTCATACCATTTTAATCCCTCTATTCTACGCAAGCACCCATTTATGAAAGTCTGTAGCTTTTTGGTTGTTGTCTTTGTTGTTCTCCATGTCTCTGAGCCATACAATAGGACTGACTTCACATTTGAGTTGAAGATTCTTATTTTCGTGTTGGATCCTATTTCTCTTGATCTCCATATAATTCCCAATGCAATGAAAGCTCCTCTTGCCTTTTGTATTCTTATTTTGATATCGCTGTCTGTCCCTCCAACTTTGTCTATATTACTGCCAAGATATGTGTATGATTCTACATCTTGTATTGGTGTTTCTTCAAGTTCAACCCTGTTATCATTACCTGCATTTATTCGCATTATTTTTGTCTTTTCCCTGTGTATTTTCAGACCCAATTGCTGTGACCTCTCCTCAAGTGTTTTCAATTTGTCCTGCATCTGATTACGGCTATGGGACAGAAGAGCCAAGTCATCAGCAAAATCCAGATCATCCAACTGCTTAGTCAGAGTCCACTGGATTCCATTTCTGTTGTGTGTTGCCGATGATCTCATAACCCAATCTATTGCCAGCAAGAAAAGAAATGGAGACAAGAGGCATCCCTGTCGCACTCCTGTTCTTATCCCAAACGGTTCTGTAAGCTGTCCTTCGAGAAGAACTCTGCATGTCATGTCTTCATATGTTTTCTTTATTAAATTAATGATTTTCAGGGGAACTCCATAATGCCTCAACAATTTCCAAAGTGATTCTCTGTCTACACTGTCAAATGCCTTTTCGTAGTCCACAAATCCGATGTATAGTGGTGAATTCCATTCCAGACTTTGTTCAACTATTATTCTCAAAGTGGCTATCTGGTCTGTACATGATCTGTTTTGTCGAAAACCTGCTTGTTCATCTCTCAGTTTCTTGTCTATGGACTCTTTTAATCTCTCAAGGATAATCCTGTTTAATACTTTTCCTGGCACTGATAGTAACATTATTCCTCTATAATTTGTGCACTCTTGTAAATTTCCCTTCTTAGGCAACTTAACCAGATATCCTTCCTTCCATTCTGCTGGTATCTCTTCCTTTTCCCAGACTTTACCAAGTAATTTATATAACATCTCTGTAGCCGTGTCGATATCTGCTTTGATGGCCTCTGCTGGAATGCCATCAGGTCCAGACGCTTTTCCATCTCTTAGAAGCTTTATGGCTTTCTTTATTTCTTCCTTCGTTGGTCTTTCACCGTTAATTTGTAGCTCTTCTTCTGCTGGCTGGATGTCTGGCGGGTTTTGTGGAGCTGGTCTATTGAGAAGGTCCCCAAAATATTCTGTCCACCTCTTCATTTGCTCTTGTATATTGCTGAGCAGTTTCCCATTCTTGTCTTTTATGAGGCAACTTGTTTGCTTGTATTTCCCTGTTAGCATCTTTGTGCTGCTATACAGTTCTCTCATATTTCCTTTGGCTGCAGCATCTTCTGCCTCTCTTGCCAACTCCTCAATATACTTCCTCTTGTCTCTTTTGATACTTCTTTTTACTTCTTTGTTTGCTTCTGTGTACACTTCTTGAGCCTTGGCTTTGGAACTTCTGGTTTTGCTTGTGTTTAACTCTGCTTTCTTGTTTTTTCTGTCTTTTATCTTATTGATGGTTTCTGTTGTTATCCATGCTTTTTGTTGTCTTTCCCTTTTCCCCAGTATTTCTTCACATGTCTCCTTCCATACAGTTTTGACCTGCTGCCAATAGT
The DNA here is from genome assembly GCA_024509875.1 of Oreohelix idahoensis. NCBI lineage: Eukaryota > Metazoa > Mollusca > Gastropoda > Stylommatophora > Oreohelicidae > Oreohelix > Oreohelix idahoensis. The sequence continues at coordinate 2,041 of JAMPIV010017748.1, read as the reverse complement.
CTTCTGTATTCTCTACATCTTCCAGCTGTTGGAGCACTTGGAATTTGTTGGATACTGTGACCGCAAATTTGTCTCTTGTTTCTTGATTTCTTAGCTGTCCTACATTATACTGTTGTCTATAATTTTGCATTGTTGCATATCTCTTGAGTTTCATTTTTATTTTGGCTATCAGAAGATGGTGATCTGATGCCACATCTGCTCCTCTGTATACCTTTACATCCTGCAATGATGATCTAAACTTCTTGTTTATGCATATATGATCAATCTGATTTTCTGTTCTATGATCTGGTGATATCCATGTTGCCTTGTGTATTCTCTTATGTGGAAACATGCTTCCTCCTATAGCCAGTTGATTTGAAGCACAGAAGTTTGCGAATAGTTCTCCATTTTCATTCATTACTCCTAGCCCATGTTTTCCCATGACTTCTTCAAATCCGGTGTTGACTGTACCTATCTTTGCATTCATGTCACCCATCAAAATTGTGATGTCTCTTCTTTTTACTTTATCCATAATTTCCTGTAGTTTAGTATAAAATGCTTCTTTCACAGACTCTTCTTTGTCATTAGTTGGTGCATAACATTGGATGACATTTACATGAATTTTCTTTTTAGCTGTTTTGAAAGTAGCTGTTATTATTCTGGGTCCAACAGCTTCCCATTCAATGAGTGCTTTCTGTGCTTCTTTAGATAACATAAGAGCTACCCCTTCACTGTGGTATGAACTTTCGTCTTCATGTCCTGAGGACAGCACCAATTCACCTGTGATGAGTTTCTTCCTGTCTACCCCCTTCCACTTTGTTTCACACATTCCCAAAACCTCGATTTTGTATTCCCTCATTTCTGCTGCCACTTGCGCCACTTTCCCTTGTTCGTTTAATGTCCGAACATTCCAGGTGCCAAATCTGGAAGTTCTCCTAGAAGAAAGAAGGTTAGTCAGCAACACAGACTCCTTTCGGCTTTCTCTGTGTTGCATCATACGCCTCCCCGCGAGAGGACCTTCCCCTGTCTTGGATGGCTGTGTTTTATTTTCTTTATTTGACTTGTCCATATTTGTTGAAGTTTTTTGTGGTTTAAATTTTTTACAGGATGGGGTAACCGGCCCCATGCCCAACCCTCCTTAGTCGCTTTCTACGACATGCTTGGCAGGGGACAGGGTTACTATTCTTTGCTCCCCTTTCGGGCCCCGGTAACACACGGGAATTAACAACCTGGTCCTAATGTAAGTCTTTCCCATGATAGACTTGTCAAAATGGGATAGCGTAAAAACACACTAAGCCTTTTAGCTTTGAATTATTCATTCAGTCATTTGTCCTTTTAAGCTTAATTCTTCAGCATTAAATTTTGTAAGAAGATAGCATCAAGAGGTTGACAAAAAGAGCCAATCAGAGTGTGCTATTAAGACAAAAGATGGAGGAGACGTTGAAGATCCATTTCTGCCGACCTTCAATGCAAAGATGCCAGCTGATCTTGTCTACATTACAAATCAGCTTTAAAAGCGACAAGAGCCACAACCACATGATCAAGGATTGAAATCCTTCAGGTTAATCCAACTTCGCACCACCATAAAATAGAGCGTCAACGCCAAGATTATCCCCAAACTACAACATAAAACGTCATCTCTTTAAAAAAAAAAAAAAAAACAGGAATTCCAAGACATTTCCATATCCAAACAAGCACGATAGAAATAATCGATGAGCTAAAGGTCAGACCCCTTATTCGTCAAAACAGTCTCGGCTCGTACATTACTGCACACAAATTCGTCTTTGACGTTTGGCGGAACAGGGCGCCGACAAACTTAATGAAGTTGATATATTAGGAAAGTACGATAAAAAGAAGGGTATTACATTATATACCATGTGACTGATGAGTGATTATTGTGGGATTTCTACTGTCGTGAGGTTTATTACTACAAAAATTGCACTCATTCTAAACTGATCTTTTCTACAGATCAAATATAATTATTTTCAACATCTTGTGTTGTCAACTTCCGCAGTATCTCCGTCTTCATCTAATTCTCTTTCTTTCGAACATTCTACCTTCA